>CABFVX010003379.1:0-11110 GCA_902151425.1 Timema shepardi
AAATCTAAAGCGGAACAGTTACCAAACTCGTGTTTGTTATTATAGGCCTAGTTAAGAGAATGTTTATTTATTATACACAACAAAAACGTACTTTATAACTTATTTTAAGACATATTTATTGAGTTTGGAACCCGAAGGTAGGTTTAATGTGCTTCCTAATTCATCCAGAGCAATGTGTGCATTCAGCCCTTCTCTCGGCTAGTGCCGCCCACCAACTCAATTTTGGAGAAGGCACACTTAATTATAACCTGATTTTGGTTGGAAGAATAGTAGAGAAAATTCAAACATATTTCTTTGCGACCAATATTAATAACATTTTACTTTTTATTTGTCTTATTCTATAGATATTGATATTATCTATAAAAAGTGACGGCTGCGGATTGCATGAATTGATGTATGAAAATATTAAAATGATTTTAGTAACTTTAATAACTAATTTCTACTGTTATTCCTACCAAAATTAAACTAACGGGAAATTGTGAGTGGTTTGTGGTGGTTTCCCGTTGCCTTCCATACTGAATTTCTATGAGTGAGCTGGAAATTGCCACAAAATTTGTGGAAAAGGAATATTTTGTATACCTAAATAATTGACTTATGACTTAGGGGCTGTCCATATACTACTTAAGCATATGCGTGGGGGTAGGGGTAATAATAAGCGTATCGGGCACCTTTCTACGTTAGTAAACCCGAATGTAAACACGTATAAACAACTAACCATCGACTCATCGAATTTGATCGTCGAGCTTGACGAACACGTAAGAACACGTTTCCATGAAAGGTTTATGGGCTCTACAATTAAAAATACCATTTACGCAGAAGAGGGGAGGTTTTTTTTTCGTTATATTGTGACGTCATAGTAGAATGGGGTTCACCAAATTGTGAGAATGTGTGACAAGGGTATGGACACTAAAAAAACCTCTACCATATACAATCTACCACCATTAAAAAGTATCGATTTTATATTGACTGAGTGTAAAATTAGGTTTACATAGGTTTGATATGCGCCTGAAAAACCTGTGAAATTTACAGGTGAGGATAAACATAGTGTACAAGTGTTTTAACACATTGGGAATTATAAATTTATCTTCAACTATAGTTATTTGGCTAAAAGTGAGGACAAAACTTTGTTTTATGATTCAAATTCCATCTGAGAACAAAGTGATCTGCCACTCCGTTTGCAATAACATCCTCCCATGCATTTTTTTGGACTTAATAATGGCTTCACAGACTAAAATAAACAACAAAAACATGCGTTGTTTCATTGTTATCTGTATGAAATGATGTTTTTAATTAAAGGTGAACTAATTGTTATGAAGCAGTGATGGTTCTTTTAGATACGACTTATAAAGTATGTTTGTTGAGAAGCTTAAACAAATCATATGAATTTAAACACTTTTTTAAATGGCTCTCTAAACCAGTGCTTTACAGGGGCCGCTCTTTCTAAAGATACACGCAATTAATTACTAAGTATTGTACATACACTCGTATATATGAACACATTTAAACATACAAACAATTTCTCAAACATATTAAGGTGCAGTGGGATAAGTGGGTACTAGAATTTTAAAAGGTTGACTTTGAGCAAGGGTAGAATAGCACCGAGTCAAGTAAAAAAAGCTGATATTTGTATATGTTGTACCTAGGTATATTCTTGATTCTTGATTCTTAGTATGCACCTCTATTGGCAAAAATCAAAAGCCTGTAGTTTATGATGTTGTTGTTGTAAAAGTCTACTTGTAGTACCCAGTTACCCCGTGGTCTGGGGCAAGTGGGTAACTGGCCTGTAAATTCTACATGATAGTACCCAAATAATAATGGGGAAAATGGGTATATAATACTCAATTTCTGCTTCAAAATGATTTTTAATTGGGTAAAAAATGTTGATCCATTCCTGAGATATGTACTTTGTTGAGGATGTCACCCTTCCAAGACGGAAATTAGAACATCTTTCTTTTCATATATATTATATAATTAATCACGTTTAAATGTGTTTTGTCATGATTTACAATTACTCAAACATAAAAAATGTTGAAAAAGTAAAAAAAACTGATTATTTAACTTTTTTGCTATAACATTTAGAAATTAAGAGTCATAGAAATAAAAACCATAAACTCATAAAAAAATTAACAATAAAGTAATTTAACCTTCACAAGGTTGCTAAGTTCACTGTTATTAAACTAGACATAACTGTTATTTACATGTAACCTATTCATAAATGTTTGACACTTTTTAGTACAAGTTGTATGAAGTTGCAAGAGCTGCGGATGAAGTGGAACTTGGCACACAACCATTATATTTTCTATAATGGCTGTGTACCGAGTTTATCCTGTTATTAAGTCCAATTTTAAACATTATTGTCATTTCCCGGTGAATAGTAGTGAAAGTTTGTAGTATTTCTGGGGTAAGTTTGCATTAAGACCCGCTTACCCCGAGGGTGCAGCACCCATTTGCCCCGGCATGAAAAATCTCGGTCTAAGTGGGTACTATGGGTCTATCTAGAAGATTAAGACCTTTTATTATTTCTCATATTTATATGTCAAAACTACAACTAAAACTAAGAAAAACAAGCCGATTTGCATAATGTTATCGCTTCCCCAGCAAACATATGTTTTTTTGCATTTCATGGTACAACCTTTGATTTCAAGGAGAAAAGCAGGGTTTTTACTAAGTGAAAACTGACTGCAAAAAGGTAGTAAACTTGCTTAATTTGGTTTTTTCGGTTGAGAAACATACCTCAAAATACGCTTGCAATTTTATTTTTGTCATACTAGTCCCCTGCGGGATGGGGCTTAGAATAGTCTCAGTATCCCTTGCTTTTCGTAGGAGGCGACTTAAGGTCATTCAACCATCAACATTTTATTGCAATTTTTTTAATAAGTGTATAAATATAAGTTATAAATATTGATTCATTAATTTAAAATCATTACATTTCTCGAGCTATAAGTAGTCAAACTTACTATTTTATCCATTTTACGTACTAATTTTAAGGTAAATTAATTAATGTATGGGGATTTAATTTATTATAGCTAGACATGCATATGAAGTGTATGCAATGAAGTACTTACAATATTTTAAATAAAATTAGTTTTTTTAATTTATAAGCTATTTAATAGTTGTAAAATTACATAATTTTTGATCTTAATACAAGTACTTTTCGTTTTATACCCCGATACTTTGATTTTATATAATTTTTTATTATTTAATGTCGTTATTTCAATTTTTTTTATTTATTAGTCTAACTCTACTCTTTTATATTATTATTTACTCCGCGTTGATCAATGCAAACGTAAATTTGTTACGTTCATTTACTGAAACTTCTAGGTTTGGCTGTACCTACCAATACTAGCTGACTAAGGAAGGATTGTGCTAGCTCGGTCTCCGACTAATTGATCACCATTAAGTGCTTTTTTTTCTTATCACCACGTCTTACTACCTGAGTGACGAGTTGTGACATTTCTTTTTTTTCTTTTTACTTCCTCTAGTAATTTGGCTCTTGGGTAGTATTTTACAATGTTAGTTTTATTCTTCAACTCTGTAAAGTGTCAAAGGAACTCATCTCTTGGTATATCAAAACGCGTCTTGTTTTTAAACTTATTGTGTATCTGAATATTACAATTAGCTTCATGAATGTATAAAAAGATATGTTTCACTTTTATTACTGGTGGTAAATTGAACATTAAAAAGATCTAAAAAGTTTTGAAACTATATCTAATATCACATGAGTACTGCATTTCTTTAGTCATTTTCTAAAAAAATTATAATTCTGCGTGTTTATTGATCATGGCTAAGTTCAACCCTAAAAAAACGTGAATCAAAACCAAGAAAACAAAGTAAAAATGGTGAAACCGAACAAGAATCGATATAAAACTTAAAACAATCAAAGATTTGATCTACGGTGTTTTCAGGTACGTACAATGCCGTATACGAAGGGGTGGGGGATTTCAAACCCTCCCCAAAATTTTATGAACAAAATATATATGGCTTTATTTTTGGTTCAAACAATATCAAAATTAAGATACAAATACAAATTAGGGGGCTGTGTTACCATAAAAAAGCACTTCAGAGAGCTTCTAGAGGTGTTTAATATTTTGAATTTTTCCTAGCCTTCAGCAGTTATGATGCTATGTTGCAAAAAAAACGCTTCGGATAGCTTCTAGAGGTGTTTATCATTTATTTTTTTAATTCGAGCTTCCGGCAATTGGAGGATGTGTCCACCAAACCCCCTGAAATTATTGGCTGGCTACGGCCTTAGGTACGTAATAAACTCATAACAAACGTAGGAGATATATATGCTATGTATATATCATTTGCTAAAGACATAGTAGCCCCCTACTTGTTGGAGTTGGCAAGGAACTATGGCATACATTTAAACTCAACACAAAGAGTTTTGGTTTGAATTACGGCTTCCTTAAATAATTACTAATGAATATCAACACACAAGATGCAAATAATTTTAACTACGGGAATGTCCGTATGGAGAAGAATATACTTCAATTAATTTAAATTTGTTGAAAAATGACACCTTCACATTAGAATAAAATTGAACCCGGGATCTTAGCGCGTCAATGATCTAACACTGGGCTATCCAGGATTCGTCCCTAGCTCATGTTATTGTATCCACGCGCACTGACGATATAAAAGTGTAGTCACTTTAGTCAGTTCAGACTATAACTTATGTAAATATTATAGTATAGGCCTTTATCAAAGGTACAGCTGTAGCTTACATGATTTGACGTATGAATTAGTAAACCTATTTCTAGTAGCTTTTCTAGCTGTCAAATAATGATCTTATTAATCAGGGTCTAAATCATACATTCAACTTATCCACTAAGAATCTTAGTTTGAATTACAGCTTCCGCTCGGAACCCACTATTGTTTGTTGTTCCGGGGCCTGGTTACAAGTGGTTGATAATACTCCGTTTTTTGATTTCCCGGGGCCTTGTTACCAGTGGTTCATAATATTCTATTGCTTTGTGTCCCGGAGCCTTGCTACCACTGGTTTATTATATTCTATTTTATACCCCGGAGCCTTGTTACCACTGGTTTATTATATTCTATTTTATACCCCGGAGCCTTGTTACCACTAGTTCATAATATTCTATTTTATATCCCAGGGCCTTCCTACCACTGGTTCATAATATTCTATTTTATATCCCGGAGCCTTGTTACCACTAGTTCATAATATTCTATTTTATATCCCGGAGCCTTGTTACCACTAGTTCATAATATTCTATTTTATATCTCGGGGCCTGGTTACCAGTGGCTCATTATATTCTATTGTTTTATGTCCCAGGCCCTTGTTACTTGTGGTTCATAATATTCCATTATTTGATGTCCCGGGGCCTTTTTACCACTGGTTCATAATCTATTCTTGTTTGATGTTCCAGGGCCTGGTTACACGAGTAGTACATGATTTGTATCAACTGGTTGAACTCATGTATATGCGGATAAAATGATCGACAGCCAACTGGTTAACCCAAAAAGACCAACTTAGAAAATTGATGCCTTACCAATGATGATTTTAATCCGCAAAATTAGCGTATAGCCCGAACGGATAGTAAGACGTGGTGCTAAAAAAATCCACTAAATTGTTCTTTTTCCTTAGCTTCTCACTCCCCGTTTGAGCTATACTCAGATTAAGGAATGCGAATGAGGCATTGGACCATGGGACCACAAATTTGGGTGTTTATTAGAGTTATAAATTTTATTAAAAATATAATATTTCATAGACTTGTTACTTTCCGTTTATGATTTTGTTGTCGAACACGTTGTTTACAATGTATTAACTTGTCGGTCAATTGGTCAATCCATCTCGACTTCTGTATACCATTAGGTCCTCTCATGTCAAACAGTTGTATATCTTATCAAATGGTCCTAAACGTGTCGATCACTTGACACACTCAAGTTTGAAATATTTTTATTTAGTTGGTCAACCAGTTGGCTGTCGATCACTTTACCTTCTTATGCATAAGCTTGTCGACCTGTTGGTCCTAGTCTTGTAGGCCACTTGACCTACGTGGCATTCGAACATTTTTACAGCTTTTTGGTCGGTTTGTAAGATGCCAATCATGAGCTCTGTTAACTATTATAATAATAACAACGAAAAGTAATACTTTTTTTTACTACAAATAAAGAACTCTAAAACCTGTTCTGGTGCTATCATGATCTATAAGGCGTCACTCTTGTCGAATAATAGATCGTTAAAGACAGGGAGATTGAGGTTCGATCTCCATCAGGTGTACAGAGGGCAGTTTTATTATAAATTGTTTCCCACTCTCTCTCTACGCAAATGCGAGTGCACTTCCTCTAAATTCAACTTTCATAATCCCTAACTAATTAGCATAATTAATATATGGGAGTATACCGCGAACGGATAGTAAGACTCGGCGGTAAAAGAATAATAAAAGAACCCTTAAACTTTCACCACTCAAATTATTTCATTAAATTTCCTAATAATACATATTTTTTCTTCTAAGAACACATTTTGTAAATACATGCCTAATATTATTCGGTACAATAAATAATTTGCGACACGTATGGTAAGTTCATTATTTTAAATTATTTATATTCTATTAATCTTAGTAGCCAGGATTCAAACTCAAGACCACAACTCCCGGGTGAGCCACGCAGTAACCATTCATGTTCTAAATTACTAATTAAAACGTAATAAAGATGTAATGCTATGACTACACTGTTGTGAACAAAGAGCTGGCAATCCAAGCTTACTTTCACACTCCATCTGCCCATACCCACCTTCACAATACAACATCACCCTTTAAACATGTTCAAAATTCCCTGACAAAATGTTATAGCCTATTCATTTTAGGAGAAGCTTGTTGGACGAATCACCTAAAGGAAAAGCTTCTCCACGGGACTTCATTCCTTCCTCTCCTTTTTCTTTCCCCTTTCTTCTTCCCTTTCTTTGTCGATCAGTCTTCTGCAGAAGCTTTTAGGCCCTCCCGTTGATGACCTTGTCAACATACATGGCTTCCCTTGGACAATTATTGGATACTATTACACTTGAGCCCCGTCATGGGAGTGCGCTGTTTGCAAAATCTTAGTAGAAGTAACTTAAGTCTGACACTAACCAGTTAGCCCTCTTTGAGAAAAGATCGGTTGCGTTCATGAGGGGTCCGGACATGAAATGGGCACTTTCCTGCATCCACTTTCTGTGACAAACTTTTCCTGACGATGCTCCACGCGAGGCTTGACATTTGTCGTGTGGAGCTACCCGTCGGGAGAGTTAAAAGGGCCTTATTTGGCAATGCCAACTAGGATCACCCTGGGTTGACGATCCAAGTAGGCCTACCTACTTTGCAGGTTGTCCCCAAACGGAATGGCCAAGCCTATTGTCAAAACTGACACCTTACTGTCCGCTGGCATCGTTTTGCTAAATCCTGCTGGCAACTCACTGCCCTGCCTCTCACAAGGCTGTAATATTGACGGGAGAAGGAAACTGATATGGCCGCCCAGCCCTCTTTTGAAAAAGCCCAGAAAGTGTTGAAGCTCCAGTCCCGTTCACTGGTATGTCTCGAGTAGACAACAGAGAGAGCTTGTAACGTGTGTGCCCATTTATCCTTGAAAGAGTAATGGATGGTGCAGCCAAGTCAGATTTATTTATGAGAAAACGGCCTGATGGCACAGTTCTTATTCAGACCACATTTGCTATTCAATCAATCAACATAATGTTTCTTACCGAAATACCTTTAAGAAACACTACCAATATATAGGTAAAGGGAGAACCACACATTCCTTGATGTTTCAAGAGAGTGATCACTTGCTATGACCTCGACTTCGTGAGCATTGATGAGATCTGAGAGAAACTTGTCCTTCAGCATGTCACCTAAGTTTACCGTATTATCGTGAAAATAGAAAGTAAATGAGAATAAAAGGATATATATATCCTCACTTTTACGACTCCTACCCTTCCAAAGGAAGGTTCAAGCAGGTTTCCACGATCAGGGTCTGGCCGTATGGGGGACGCGGCAGTTGGCCTAAATTCATATGGCCTAAAAATTAAACCAAAAGTCATTTGGCCTAAAAGTCGTTTGGCCTAACTGCATTAGGCCTAAAATGTAAATTTAAAACCTTTGGATATCTTCGGAAAGTACAAAGTACTGTTAGTTGTTTCATCTGAATATAGATAGCACAACTGATGCAAGGTAGTTACAATATTTCTAAAAACATTGGCACTATCCTACATAGAACTAGATCAGTAGTTCACAAAACACTATATCACCTTTTTTATATATAGATTTCTGATATTATTTCCTTGTTAATATATCTCACGGCCATAAAGTTGACTAAAAACAACAAGAAAACACCATTCTCAACACCGTTTACGTGCGGTAAAATTATATGCGTACATTCAAATTATGGGGACTTTTGACAACTTATTCTGAAATGCAAAATTAAAGTGGAAACCAATATTGAACCCACCCACTTTAAATTTGTCTGAAGTGATGCCCGATTTTCGTTTAGTATTACTGAGATATATATGAACATATTTTTTGTTATCTATTGTATAAATAATTAATATATATAATAGTGACGTGTTAAATAAATTTTGCCAGTAAATTTTACAATGGTCATATATATAAATAAACTTAAATTATGGTTTTGACTAGATCCTTAACTCTATTATTATTGTTAGAATTATTATAAGTATTTTTATATAAAATTAGTACTTTTTTTTTTCAAACAGTGTAACTATTTTTATTACGGTGATATTATTAATAACATGGGATATGTTAACACAATAAATCCCTTGTTTAAAAACTATATACTAATTTCCCTCCTAGTAATTAGCAAAGCATTCTCAGGATTTATTTCGACTAATACTCTATTATATATATAAGAGCAATAAAACCCGCTGTTCAAAAAATACAAAAGATTTTATGGAATTGTCGTTGGTCTTTTTTTAAGTCTTCAAAAATGTAAAAATACAAAATGTGGAAGAGTTTACAGGATGATAACTTCCCAGGGCATGAAAAACGTACGATATACGCAAGTGGACCTCCGAAAAACCAATGGCTGCTGCAGAGGCCAGAGGGATAAATCTGACGAGCTTTGTTTAGTAAAAAATATCTAGTCGCTAGGATCGCTTGTGTTCTCCAACACCAGAAAGTGACACTCTAATAGCCTAGAGGCACACAGGTTAAGCTAAATCTTACTTTTCTCTCTTCTCCGTCGCACTCTACAAGAGACTTTGAAGGGTGGGATTAGGCAGCAGTCCTTTCCACGTCCGTGAAGTTGCCCCCCCCCCCCCGCCCACACTTTTAAACATTCAAGTTTTTATGATTGCATTCGTTTGTTCCGGATTGTTCCGCAAAAAATTTCTTTTGTTCCGTTTTGATAGGCCTACGAATTATATGTTTACATTGGGGGGGGGGCAACTTCAAAGTAGCCCCTCCCCCTACTTATAAAAATTCAAGTTTTTATGATTGTATGCCAGGCCTCCACCGTGGTTCGGATTCCTCGTTAAACTGTAGGTCCTCCATTTCATCTCACAATCACCCTACCATTACACATTAGCGTAAGTGCGTATAACCCGAACGGGTAGTAAGACGCGATGCTAATAATAATAATAATAATAATAATAATGATAATAATAATAATAATATTTTGTTTTCTAGTCCCAGACCATTGTTATGGGACGGAGGGGTGCGAGAAAGCAGGTTGAGTGTAGTTCCCATCCTCAATTAGTTTGTTTTTTGTATAATGTAAATATTAAAAGTCTGTTTTGCACCAAGTATGGCCCCATAATATGTTTGCAAGGGAAAAATATATAAAAGTGGTGGGAGTAAGGTCACGCGTAGCCCCCTCCCTTACAAATACACATCTACAATTTGTCTTCTTTTAATGTCAAAGTAAATGCCTTGTATATAACCTAATTATGGCGCCTTTTACGTCTCCCCGTCACTTTTTGACCACAGTTGAAAAGTTATTGACTAATAGTTTTAATTTGACACTTTTCCGACAAAAATCATGTTTGTGTTTATCTCCAGGTATGCTGTTATTAAGAAAATTGAGATATGTACTTTAAATAGAGTGTATAAGGGCTTCCCTAAAAATATTTCACCCCCTTCCTCACCAAGCAAAAACTGAAATTAGTGCAAATGTGTACAATTTTATAACGGCGACAGTCAAGAAGGGGGTGCCATTGGGCTATTTGAAATATTAGTATAAATTACCAAACCAAAATAAAAATTCGCTAAACAAAGAAAAAAAAGTTACTTAAGTAAACCGCCATATGCGTTGTGAGTATGGAAAGTAGGGTAAAATGTGATAATACGGGGGTTAAACGGGGAATTCGCACTCCAACCCCAAGACAACAAATAATTATGTATAATAAAAACATAGATAATACAATGTAGAACTAAAATATACCCATATATGAAATCTTGCAGTTAAGTAAACTATTTAAACAAATCATTAAATTCACTATAAAAGAGGACTTTTCCATAAAGTAAAACTATTGGGGGTGACTTGTTTACCCGCCATGAAATCACTTACTACTTGTTTCGTAAATCTAATATAATGCCTAGATTCACGGGTGATATTTTCCCCTTGGATAACATTTTCGGAGACACCACAAATAAGGGCGATTTTAATTTGATTTCTTAAGGAAAGTACAGCAGTTAGGTCTGAAGGTCTTGTTCATATTCATCAGGTGAAAAAATGTTCTGAGCAAATAAAATACGAATCATGACTCCATTTTCCATCTCGTTCAGAGGGCATACATCTTCGTCTGACATCAGAATCTTTAGGGAAGTCATGGTGTATAACACCATACCTCTTAGATTACTTTTATTGCATATGGCAACGGTACAACGCTTTCCCGGCATTTTTTTAGTATCGGTATGACACTTTTCGTAACCCTTCACGCATAAATAATAAGAAAGATTACAAAAAACACACAAACATTTACTATTCACATTGACTTTGGTAGCATACTTGACATAAATAAGAAGTTAGTAACGAGCGCACCCGCCTCGGTGGCGTGGATAGCTAACGCGCTAGTCGTGTTGAGTTCGACTGCTGAGGACGGGGAGATCGAAGTTCAAATCTCGGTCGGGTGAACTGGGGGTGGTTTTTCCTAAATGGTTTT
>CABFVX010003379.1:21092-58609 GCA_902151425.1 Timema shepardi
CAAAAAAAAATAAGGTTAACCTAGATTGGTTCTTGTATCAAGTACACCACCGAAATTTAATGAAGTAGAAGCGAATTCATGCTTTTGACACTGTATAGCAACAAAACTTACCACCAAAGTATAACAAAATTGATTGATAATAAAGAGGATTTGTTTGGAAGTTAGGTAATACAATTAATAGCTTTTAATATACCTGTAAAATTGGTTTATAATAAAATTATTTGGTTTTCGTTGATGAGGTTCTTACATAAATTGCACCAATAAATATAACTTGTCCCAACAAGTAGCCTACACATTATAATAGGATTATTTCCGGCTAAGGTTTATTAAAGGCCCAATTTGATTAATACACTTCTTCACCTAAAATTATAAAATCTACTCTTCAGTTATCCTTTATCCTGCAACTTGTTATCAGTTTCACTCCTTGTTAGTTCTACAAAATATTAAACTTACTTCTTATTCATGCTTGTTCCTGATAAATGCTGTTATATTAACAGGGTTCCCACTGATTGAGAATACCGGGAATTATACTTGAATTTTGAAATGTTCTAAAACTAGTTCAGAAAGTCAACCATAATATGCATCTTTGTTATATTATTTTAGGAACCTTATTTATCCTTCTAATTCCCTAGAATAAAGGCCGAAATAGGTCTATAAAAATAATATATTAGTTATGTCAATGTCAAGTTTAAACTTATTATCTTCGGTTGTAACATGCTTACTTGGTTTTTTTTATCAAACCTATGCTCAATACCTTGAATTTATTTTTAATATTTAATTTAATTTAGCACCGCGTCTTACTAGCCGTTTGGGTTATACGCTTAAGTACTAATTACGCTAATGGATTAGGAATAGAAAAAGTTTAATTTTAGAGAAAGTGAACCCGCATTTGCGTGGAGTAGGAGTGGAAAACCATTTAGGAAAAAACCTCCAATTCACCCGAGCGAGATCTGAACCTCGATCTCCCCATCCTTGGCAGTCTAGCTTAACATGACTAGCGCGTTAACCAACTACGACACCGAGGTGGGTAATACCTTGAAATAGGGTATTTTCACATTTATATTAATCTAATTTGTCTTTATTTCTGCAACATGTTTGATTTCCGAGCTTTCATCTAAGCATCAAGCTACTTGTCTTTGTTTAATTTCTGGAATTTCAAATAAATTTTGTTCAGATTTCTTTAAAGTTATTTTTCATAGAAAAAAGTATCATCAGAGTGCTCTGTTCTAAATGTTCATAATGGTAAAGATATTTGAGAATCTTGAGGTTCTTTGCTGACCCAATATGCTGCATAAGAATGCCTTTCCATTTAGCTTCTATTTATGAAGATTTGGTGGTGTTATTCATTTTCATTAGAGGGTGCACACTAACAAATAACTCGCGAAATGCAAGGATAGAATTATTTTTTTATAGATTTGAGGAATGTGCAAAGCAATGTACTGTACATACCAATACAATTTTATCGGCCATTACGGGCTTACTATAAAAACGCACCGGCAGCACAGATTGCCAGCCAGTTCAATATGAGCTTTTACATTACTATCTTTAAGGTATTATTATTATTATTATCACCACGTCTTACTACCCGTTTGGGTTATACGCACTTACGCTAATGTGTAATGGTAAGGTGATTGTGAGATGAAATGAAGGACCTACAGTTATAACGTGGAATCCGAACCACGGTGGAGGCCTGGCATTTCTCACATTCACAAGATGTATGGTCAGAGGTGAAGGAAGGGTTTGGTAATCAGATAAATCTATGCCGGGACCTAGGATTAAACCCCAGCCGCCAGCATAGAAGTCTGACACCTTACCCCTAGACCACCAGGTCACTTTAAGGTATTGAAATTGGTTTGTGTATTATTAGCCAAAAGATTCTGATCTATTTTAATTGCCAAGACGTCTCTATTTAGGGTGGTCAAACCTAAAGAAAAAAAAATCAATGCTTCTATAATTTATTTGTAGTGATCCTCACAGGATTTTTTTAAAATCGGATGCCTTTAGAAGTTATTTAGAGTTTTTTTAAATTGTAATTAAAGTTCATTGTATCATTTTCCACCAAATAATTATTTCTTGCATTTGTGTGTGTGAGTGCCTGCCTCATCGAAAACAATATTTGAAGCAACATTAGGGGTGCCATGGCGTGGCTGGGGGTATTTACTTGTGATCATAAGATTTAGATTAAAATATATATCTAAGATACCAGTTTTGGACCGTTTTGAATTTTCTGTATAGTTTCTATTCATTCTCAGTAGCAGTTATGAAGAGTTGTCTAGGTGTTACAGTTTAGGTTTTTACCTGCTTTGGTGACTGTACGTCTTAAGGCAATGGTATTCAGTCTTTTTTGATATTTTTTTAATCACGTATGGCGACTACGAGACGTTAAAGTTGCCGTTTTATGCACCTGGGGATAGGCAACACACCACTCTTCAGCACATGAAAAGTTGAGTGTAGTACACATTATGGCTGGTAACAGGCAGTGAATTATCTTAACACAGGTACTCATAAGGAATTGCTGATTATTTCAAAGATAGGTTTGTTGGCCCTGACAAGGGCAGATATCGAGAGCGCAGAGGCATCTCGACTAAGTGTAAGTGCTGCGCTGTACCATTGCGTGTTTGTTTCAGGGTAGGGAGTGGTGGGGATGCCTGTGTTGGCTTGAGTGACGTGGTGCATGTGTTGCCTACCCCCCAGGTGTATACAGTGCCATTTAGCGTTGACAGTCCCTAGTTCATTGAGTAGACGTACTAGTCGTGTCACCCCCGTACAACCTGCATAATGTTGTCCGTGGAGTTTTTAATAACTCTGTATATTACTATTAAGTCTTTTTTAAATTTTAATCAAAGGAAATATATCTCAATTTTCCATAGTTGGAAGTGGAAAACTATTTATGAAAATTTATCCAAAAATAACTTGCTTTGGGATCAAACCCTGACCTTCCCATAACTATTATTAAAACATGTTTCTAAAATTGAAACTCAAATGTAATTACTTGGTGATCTGGCACACATATTATTTATGGATCATATAAACTCGGCACATGTTAGCACCGCGTCTTACTACTCGTTCGGGTTATACAATTAAATACTAATTAAGCTAGTTGATTAGGAATTGGGAAGTTTGAATTTAGAGAAGGCGAACCCGTCTTTACGTAGAAGGAGAGTGAAAAACTATCCCCTGCTCACCCGAAGGAGAATCTAACCTCAATCTCCCTGTCCTCGGTAGTCTAGCTAAACACGAATCGAGTGCGTTGGACAACTATGACACCGAAGCGGGTGTAGCCCCAGGGGTAAACCCTCAGGGAAGTCCACCGTCCGTCTTCCATGGTGGGACCTGTGACATAGAGTGCCAATCGAGGCAGCGAGGAAACATACCTGTGTTAACGGGAAGGGAGAAAGGTAGACTTGCGTGTTTGAGTGGATTTTTAAATAAAATTAGGCTATTAACTTATAACTAATATAATATTATTGTTGTAACAAATGTACGTTAAACGTATTATTAATTTGGTTGGCAATACACTCAATTGGTTCATCAAGCACCAGGGTTATTAAAAGCCTCATATTACAGTAGTTTATGGTAGTTTAAAATTTATGTACCCGCATTAGAATTTAAAAGTCATAATACACCACGCGACACGGGCTAGATCTAATGCAGTAGGCTTCAAGAGCAATGTTCAATTAAAAAACAGCTGGACTGACGCCAGGCTACGGTCAGTTGATTCTAAAAGAAAAACAGTTTGATAATTATAAACAAACGTTAACTGGAAATGATACATATATAGTATTGTTAACACATTTATAATTTAAAGTTGCTTGCTTTATTGGGACTAAAGAAAATTCTTAGTATAATGAATTGTAATAGAAAGGTTATTTGATTACATTGGTAGATGGCTAACATACAGGTGTCTACACAAAATAGTACTAAGGCCGGTCCTTTCCCTATTGGTACTGCCAGAGCATTCAATAGTACATGTATTTAATGACTCATTCCCTGGGGTACAATACTAATATAATTCATACAAGACTAATACTCAGCAAATAGGTGCCAAAAACGGGCAAAGGGGAAAAGGTATTATACGACCTTATATAGAAACAAGCGGAGTTCCGCGCTTTACGCACCCAATCTAATACCACGCGCGAAGCGTGGCAGCAAGAATGATTCAATACATTGAACACAGTAACCACACTGAGTCCTTGAAAAAGGATAGACAGCCTGGCTGTAGCCATAAAAAAGTGTGTAGTTTTAAGGACTCAAAAGAGAAATATAGTGCTCGTTGAGAATAGCCACCATTTGGACCAAGTCCTTATTACATCTGGAGCTCAAGGCTCCTATATCGAAGCTATATCATATGGATATAGGAAAAACATGGCCTCTTGGACCAATATAACAAGTCTGAAGGACTTGAGCAACAGTAGAGTTACTGTGACTACATAAACAGAGTTGTAATAATACAAAACCAAAGTCTAGTCACTCTGACTGAAACAAGAAGTCAAAATAATCATAATAGTCGCCTCGACTATACTCTGAAATAAACAATAAGGCAGATGGACTTGTTAAATAAACAATTTCTAATCTTTCAACTAAACAATAAGTTAGATGGGCGTTTCCTCTATACTTAGGAAACCGGAGAAGATATTCCTTGGTGGCGTGGCGGTGAGAACCATGTCCAACACTCCATGACCAACGGTTTTTTCGTGAAGAGAGGTTTTTCCTCGGAGACGCGGTGGTGAGAACCACGCCCAATACTCCAGGGCCGCCGGTTCCTTCGTGAAGAAAGGTATTTTTCAGTGGCGCAGCAGTAAGAACTACGCCCTATACTCCATGGCCACCGGTCCCTTCGTGGAGAGAATTTCCTTCTTCAACGACGTGATGTGATAGAATAATATAAAGTAAACCTGAGAGTACCTATTTTATACCCTTTCTCTGACTAGAACGGAACAAAAAAAAAATAGAAAAATACGTGATAACACAGGTGATGATAGGAGCTTGAGGGGTGAGGAAAAGGGGAGGTTCGAAGACACGCCGCCACGACAGTGGCGCTCGAGGGTCATGGGAGCGAGCCTAACTTAGTTTTAGTTATTTTCTACGACTGAAGAAGTAGTAAATGGATGTGTTAGGACGCACTCTGCCGCCATTCGTGTTGAATATTTTGCTAGAAGGCATGTTGGCGCTATCCGATCCCATCCAGCCACGGTGAGCAAGTTTTGAAGTATATTATTCCTGAATGTATTAGCTTAATTATCTTCTTTGGATTCCACTATTGTAAGTTTAGTATTTTTAGGCAGATTAGTATTATTAAAATCCTTTGTAGTATTTTCTATTGAGAGCACGTGGACCATATCCGAGTCCATCCAGTCGTTAACAGTAGGTTTTGACGGATATTATTATTAAATATTTCTAATCTAATCCTCTTCTTTGGATTTTGCCAATATAATTATTATAACTTCGTATTTCTACGTAACTTAATTGTGTAGGTGTCAACTTTACATGATTGACACGCTACAATAAAAACCTGTGCGTGGAGTCACAGGTCAAACATATATACCATAAAGAGGAGTGAATTTCAGTGGGGTGGGGGAAAGGTGCCACCATTCGTTCGGAAAGATGTTTAAATATATTACTCCTCTTGGATTCTTTATTAAACGGGTTATTTGAACAATAATTTACATTTGATGCCCAAGATAAATCGGTAGCGAGTCTTCTTACGGAAAAAAGTCTTAGGTTTTATTGTCAGCAGTTGAAACCAGGGAATTTATCACGTTTAAATTATACATTTCCGTCACGCCAAGTGGTGAACCAGTGATCTTTGGGATGGTTTCTAGACCGTGGATTTCAAATCTGTGTCGCTATGGATTACTCAAAAATAATTATTTGCTAGCCACAGCTCTAAGATAGCGCTCTCGCAATATATTAAACTGCAGGGGTTCGAATCCTGGTGCACTGGCTGCCACCCTCTTTGGTCAATTAAGGGTCTCCAGCTCAAATGATTATATTCGACATAGGTTTGGTAACAACATAATTACTTTTAGTTTGAAACAATGAAAATTACTCTAAGGGGCTGGGGACAATGAATAAATCCCGCTTATGCGTGAAGAGAAAGACTGGGAAACACCTTACTGGAATGAGAAATCCGATCTTCTGGTTCGAATCCCTGTCGTGTGTACCTACCGTCATAAACATACTAGCTGTTATGCATTGCGAGCCTGACGCTTTAGACAATGTGGTGGTGTGAATTTCCATTCTACCTCCACAAAAATTCTGTACACTTCAGTTATATCACCTATTATTTTCTTATAACTTTTAGGAGTGTTCGTTACGCGGTGGTTTGGATCTCTGCTAATTAGTTTTCACTTATATCCTCGCAATATATCGGACAGTCGTTGACGTAGTATGGTTCAAGGAGTAAGTCAAGTGTGAGCAGTTATAAATAAACTCCAATGCTAGTCCCAATCCTACGAAGACATACGATCCAATGGCATACTAAAAAACAATGAACACATATAAAAACCAATGGGACAGGAACCAACAAGTTTGGACAAAAATAAAACACATAAGGGAGTAACATTTTTGGAAAGGGGGTCAGGGAGTAGGTAGAGGTGGGGAGCCAATCACAGGCCAAGGTTATTTATATCGGCCAATCAGATCGCTGTACTACCTGGCCATACTGGCTATTTATATACACTATTATACTGCTACTACACAAATATTTATTTTATATTTTGTATACTTTAATACCAGTGGACTTCACCCTTTTTTGGTAGCGCTATACCGGTGTAATTTCCCTTCAACATTGTCCCCTCAAGCTTGGTACGTACAGTACATAATGCAGGCTATATAATTATATAATACACGTCTAGTCGAGAGAGAGAGGGGGAGAAAGAAAAAAAAGGGTGCTCCCAGATTGTCTCTCCTTACATCCAGGTCACTTGTACTTGACACTAAATCTGGCCCTGATTATTCAGTGTTTATCATGGACTTATATATATATAATAGTATGTATTATATGTATAAAAGTATGTATTATATATATAATAGTATGTATTATATATATAATAGTATGTATTATATATATAATAGTATGTATTATAAAAGTATATATGTATAATTCTACGTAATACTTAAAGACGTCTTCACGTACCCCAAATTGAATATAATTATTCTATATTGTATATAGTGTGTATTTAATATAAAATAAAAAGTTTTTAAACAGACTTTATGTGTAAATGTAAACTTTTATCAATAATGTGTTGTTTTTTTTAATTGGCTAAACGATTTTGGTGTTATTGAAGTATTCGAATAAATAAACATATCTAAATATATATTTGTATATACCATTAAATGTATGTACCAATTATAGATAGATGGAACTAAAAAACATTTCTTTAACTCAGCGCAAAATTGGCGTATTTTATGAAAGAGATTGATGTCCATAAGAAAGGCTTATTTTATCAGCCATATTTTTATCAGTGGATCAGTTACTTATTGCATTACTATAATCGTTGAGCCTATATCTCACGATATTTATTTATAAATATGAAATATTAAAATATTTATATTATCTCGCAACTTAAAATCACTTTGCGTATTACTAATAGCAGCTCATTAAATTGATTATTATTTTTAAATTGTTATGATAGATAGTTAAAACTGTAAAGCTTTTCTTTTATGGTGATATCTGTGCGATGAACTGATCTTTTAATCAATAGAAGTACCGCGCCCTGATCCATTGTATTGTGCCATGCGCGGTGAAAGCGTGATCATTGATTTAAATTACGTTAGTATTTCAGCACCGCTTCTTACTAACCGCTTTTGCTACATGCCTGAGTACTAACTAGGCTATTGTGTTAGGGATATGAAAGGTTGAATTTACAGGAAGTTTATCTGCATTTGCGCGCTGGAAAAGTGTAAAACCATTCAAGAAAACCCACCTTCTGTACACCCGACCGGGATTAGAAACTCGATATCCCCATTATTGGCAATCTAGTCTGGTGCAAAAATTACACCTGAGACCATGCGGACACCGAAGCGGGTTTAATATTAGTAGAATGATTTTATTAACATGCTACAGGATTCAATTGTACCTTTGAGATTTTATGAATTTAAAGTACAATGAACAAAAATTGACAGAGAGAATTAATTTAAAATGTAAACCACATAGTAAGTTAATGTAAATACTTTAATGAATTGATTTAAAATAAATAAATAAATTGATAATTTTGGTAACATATTATTAATGACATGTTGAGATAACAATCAAATATGCAAATATTCTCTCTTAATAAAATGAAGAGTTTTTTGTTTATTTGTTATGAGCATTGCGCGATACCTACCACACGTAGAAGGCTCAAATTTTAAAATTAGTAGTCCTTGTGTACGAACATGTGCACCTAGAAGTAGGAATTGTAAAATTTAGATTTGATTGTTCTTTAAATTAATTAAAAACTGCGTCGGAATAAATAAAATGATATTTTTTTCTGTTTGTTTGAAGCCAATAAAAGCGTTGCCCGGGGTAACCAGACAATGCATTGCGTGGCTACACTGGGCGACTTTGTGTACTTTTGCGAGAGTATTATGTAGCAGCTAGCTATATGAATTCACTTCTACATCTCTATAATTGAACTGCTCAATTTATTATCTTTTTTATTTGTAGTTTTAACCTTCCCTGCTCAGGTATAGTTTTACTTTATAGCTAAAATACAATAATTTACCTGTCCATATATGATTTTCCTATGCAAGATCCTATCAAACTCTACGTTTCATAGTTCCACCCCGNNNNTCCCCCCCGCCCCCCCCCCCCATCAAAATATTAATATGGGTTGAACGCATAGGCCCTACATTAATTAAGCTAATGGAATAGGGACGAGGAAGATAATATTTTGTAAGAAATGTACTTTCATTTATGTGGAGGGAGAAATAAATAGAGACAGAGTAGGAAACAATCATTAAAGAAAAAAACACCCTCTCTACATTCGACCGGGATTCGAATTCCAATCTTCTAGTCACTGGAAATCCAATATACACTCTATAATATTACATATTACTAGTACAGGAACAACATTCAGTTTCCAGCCGGAAATTGAACCCAGGACCCTTAGCTCAGTATGCAGAAACTCTACTGACTGAGCTATGGTGTCGGATACGATTCTCTACTAAGCTATGAAATATATCAGGGAAACTAATAAAGAGATTAGAAATAGTGAAAATTATATACCCACACACACTTACACACACAGGATGTTTGGAAACTCATAGCCCGAACTACACATATAGCTTGTTTGATCCAAAAGTAAAACAAGGTCCCTGTACACCTCCATCCGAAATCCTATACTAATACCATTAAACTGTGTGTAAAGTTTCGGCTCATAGCGCCGGGATAGTAAATCTGTCAAGCATGCACTACACATGTAATAATGGCAAGCACTTTGTGTGATGTAGGTGTGTTAGTTATGACGCTCAGAACGTATTCTCCTTTCTAGAAAGACTGGTTTGTTGTTTACTATTAATTGTGGTATGTTCTGCTGCCGTGCTCCAAGATGTCGAGGTGTGTAGCGCCGCACTCTTAACACCTATGCAACCTGTTGTACATACATGCTTAAACAGCTTTGCTATCCCGGCGCTATACGCCAAAACTTTGGACAAAGTTTAATGGTAGGCCCTATTATCATAGCTTTCCGGATGTAAGTGGGTATAAGTATATATATAGGTAATGATTATGGTAAACCACTTTAAACTTAAAAAAAAAGGGCTAATAGTCCACTGAAGGGAATTTTCGAGTAACTTCTTTGAGTTTTCACCCTACTCATATAATAATAATCAGCATTTTACTTGATTAATTTTCCTCGTGTCATAGACATTTATTAGTGTTTCATAAGCAAAACTTATTATTATTTTAGCATAAATTACATTTTGTAAATTAATATTTAAGTTAGATAATAAATATGAAAATGACAATTCCTGGATCTTCCATACGGTCTATAATACTTGAAAGGGCTTCATCATAAAGTAATAGTAAATGCATGGGTATAACCTGAACGGTTAGTGAAATGCAATGACAAAAAAAAGTAATCAATACATAATTATCTATGACTTACTTAATTTCTTATTCTTTGTCACTTGTAACTCAAAAGTTCATTGTTGCACTTGCAAGTACGCCACATATCCCTATCTTGAGCTAGTTATATCCAGTCCACCTCACTACACCCTGTCTCTTTCAGGTCCATTATAATACTATCCTCACATCTGCATCTAGGTCTTCCCAATAATCTCTTCCCATTGGGTTTGCCAGTCAATACCCCGAACATGGTTCAATGTTCTTCCATTCACAATGTATGTTCTGCCCACCATAGCCTGTGACCTAACAATGTCAGGTGATTGTCACAGGGTATGCAACTCATCATTATGTAACCTCCTCAACTCTATATTATCTTCATCCCATTTGGGGCAAATATTTTCCTAACCCCTTAATTTCTGGTATCTTAAGTTTCTTTTCGCCTACATAAGCACTGACACTATAGGGCGCGAGTGTTTTGCCCCCTCCCGCTAATAATTATAATGAGGGTACTGCCTCCCCCCCTAAAAATTTTATTGTTAAGTTGTTATGTAATTTTTCTTGCTTTACATAATTAATTTATATTTACAAATATATAAAGCCATTATTTACAGAAGAGAACCTACTAAAAAGGTATTCTTTACAGGTGATATGAATAAAGTCACGTGATGCTTAGCAGGGTGGAAGTACTTTAGACTATTCACGGTAGAAAGTGGTTTCTAGGGTGGTCTTCTTGTCGCTCCATAGGCTAGGTTATTCACTAGGATTATATTTTACTACAATTTTATTCCAATACGTTAAGTAAACATTATATTCCCTCTGATTGTAAAGATTTAAACTTTATTACTTAGTTTCTGGGAATTTCTTCAAAGAATTTTTCCTATAAACTTCTTCCGACTGTGAACGGTAATTGTTTCACATTTTAGTAGCCTACTCAATCAGAATAAAGAAGTTACCTTCTTTTATAAAAAAAATCTTCAATTTTAATATTTTAGAAAATAACAATTTCGGTATTTTACTCACAGTCAAACATTTTTATTGTAAAAAAGTAGAATAGCCTAACTTATAATTGTATTATCTTTATGAATTTAAAAGAAGTATGTTAATGTGCAAACATATTAATAGATTTTCTATCAATCCCTAAGGGGGGTGATACACTTTTATCAGGATTTTATTTTTTTCATTGTGACTTTTTTACATATTACATTTTTAAAACACAACTTATAAGATCCTGCGTAATTGTTTACTAAGATCCCGCCCTGCAGTGACAGAAGTTTTATTCTCTGAAATATGTTCATAAGAAAAGACGAATTCGAATTATGTAAAATATAAATATATATTTTTTCTATTTATTATGAATATGTTTGTTTGATAAAATTTATTTTACTGCAGAATGTTAGGTGACATTATTATGTTAGCTTCTATAAACTTATATTTTTTAAATGCAATAAAAAAATTTAAGAGTAAAGATTAAGTGTAATTCTCCCTCATGACGTTGAAAATGTAATTTTTTGGCATGAAATTGAAACTATTGGGCCCAGCCCCTCCCCCCCTGTGGTCCCCCTACCCACCTAAAATGTACGTAAGTTGGCGCCTATAGTCGCCAATATCCATGTATTAGACTTTTTTTCTCCCGAAACTTTGGCTTTTTAATACCAGCTACACAAAAATAAACATTTAATTACTAATATCATTAGAAATGCAATCTATTGTTACATGACAGTGTCGCCTTGTGTTCTAGGAGCGAGAGTCCTGACACACAATTTTGGAGCCCTTGGTGTAGCAACACAATACCTCTGGCTCATCATGTCGGAGCTCACCAAATTGCTCAGGGGAGGACATCATGGTGTTAAGTGAGTACCTTTATTTTCATACCGGTTATGAATTAGGTTTTTTACGGAAAACCATGAACGATGATAATCTTTGTAACACATGGTTGTGAATAGGAAAGGCTAGATGTAGGCCTTTTGTATAATTCAACACTCAACACCCGCTTCGGTGGCCACGTGGTCTAACGCGATATTCTCGTGTTGGACTAAACTGCCGAAGACGGAATGATCGGGGTTCGATCCTGGTCGGAAGGCATAAGTATAATCTTTGGTCTGTTTAGGTATATCAGAATCTTGCAATTTGCTAGCCTATGTTCCTAGATTGATACAAACAATTACTACGCTCATAAGCACAGGTTTATGTTAGATTTTGTTGGAACTATGATTCATTACTAAAGAGGTGTGACCTGGTACTTGATTTGTAAAGTTTTACAAGGTCTAAATGTCTTTAATTCAGTAGTTTGTTTGAAGTGCGTATTCCATTGATACTGTAGTCAGTATGAATCCCAAAATAGGATATAAAATACTATTTGTGTGGAGGGTAATGCTGCAAGACTTACAAACACACGACACGCTAGAATTAATATTCATTTCTGTAATAATATTACAAAAAAATAGTCGATAACTTATAAAACTATTTACATTCTTTTTTTAATCGCCTTAAAACTTGCACAGTTCTTCAGACTAGAGATTATTATAAAACTGGAAGAATTTAACAAGGAATTTAAAAACGAATTTATTGTAAAATTGGATGAATTTAATGAAGAGTTTAACTTGTACAAATTTACGGTCTATTGTTTAGTTTTTCAGCCCTAGTAAACGACTCAATTACTTTGTTTGTCAAGTTTAAAATGTTCTTGTCACACAAACTGGAGCAACATTTCTTCAACTTTCATCGTCCACGGACCTTTTTTTAGAATCGATACCTAGCTCCTTTATCTCACCATAAAATAAGAAACAATTTATTTTTGATATGTCGTATAGTTTAAATGACAGCTTCAGATTGTAGCTAATACATGATTTTTGCGGTGAGCTAATTAAACTAAAACTAAATGCCTATATAACACGGACTAAAAAGGGTGCCCGAGTGAAATTACCTTTGAACAAACTCCACAGTGGCGATGTTCATCTAGAATCTAGATGTTGGTAAGCATTAGACGGTGATGTGGCTCCACGTCGATGAAACTGTCACGTTGTTTTAATGCCTTCCATATCCGTATAGTGAGTGTTCAAAGCACCTGTCTGCTGGGGGGTAGTATAAATTTTGATTCTCAGTCAATCACCTAACCTCCAGGCGAGTGATTTATTGACAATCGCTTACTCGCTTTACTTATAGTTCGGCGTGTTGCAATTCGCTACTTATTATTTTTAGTTTATATGGTGTTCAGTGAAACTTTGCTTAAGTTTTGCTTTCAATTATCATGTTTGTGCAAACCTTTTTAGTAGGTACTGTACTCTGTGAAGTATATTATGTCGTATGCTGTATTGCTGTTAATATTATGTTTTTACTTTTTGTGGTTTCTGTTTTTTTTAATAATATTAAATCTATTTTTTTGAACAATTTTTAACATTTTTTACAAACATTCTGCAGCTGAAACTAGAAAATGGAAAGCGAAAACGTTACAAGAAACTAGGTCAAACTCTAAACTAATTTGTAATTATCTAATGAAGGCAAGCACTAGTAAGGAAAGTGAAATTGAAATTGAAACTCAATGTAACGATGATCATCTGTTGAAACAGCGCTCAAAGGAGTACGGAAGATTGCTCAGAAGATTTAATAAATATTAATGCTGATAATTCTAACGCCACAAAAATTACTGATCACAGTGATAAAAGTTATGTGACTATACAATTCAAGAAATGAATAAATCACGTGACAAATTAAAAAATCCAGCTAATTGGCCCAAAGTGCTAAGCGCAACTGAACGTGATCTTATTATTTCGCAAGGAGCAATCTCAAAAGTATTAGACAGCTACCATAGAGACGGTGCAAAAAAGATCATTTTCCAACGTATTTTATTATCGGGTTGCTTCCAATGGCGAGAAAATTAAAAGACGATGGCTAATGTATTCCCAGTCTAAGGGAAGTGTATACTGTTTTTGCTGCAAAGTATTTAAAACGAGAATCACCATCACTACATTATCTGATGAAAATGGAAACTGTGATTGAAGGCACATCGGAAAAACTCTTTCCCAACATGAGACGTCCTCTAACCACTTAAAGTGCTACGACAAATGAGTTGAAACAGAAAGGACGTTTAACACCGGCAAGGCAATTGATGACGAAGAGCAAAGATTAATTGCACAGGAAAAAGAGCGACGACAAAATGTCCTCACGAGAGATCTTGCCATCGGCTTCTCGAGGAACTCACGAAACCCTCTACAGCAAAAACAATGGACATTTTCTCGGGTTCGTAGAATTAATTTCAAAATTCAATTATGTCAGGAAGGAAGGAACATATTTTCCTAATTATAAGGAAAGACAATCTCAGACGTATACCATATTTGGGAAAGAACATTCAAAGTTGTATACATAGCGTCTAGTTTTAACAGGTCCATATATGGTATTTTCCACAGTTTTTACATGGGGGGGAGGGGGGGAAGGCGCAAACTGTGAGTTTTGCACACACAAAACTATGCCTTAGACCGGCCCTGCTACTACAGAATTAATGTTCCGCTGCCACTGATTCTTCTGTTTGAATAAAACCCTAAGAGTACCCCAGACTGTGGGCAAAATATTATGGTAATACTACCATTATACTCATTAAACGTCTCCCAAAAGCCTAAAATTGGAGGGGAAAAAAGTACCGAAACAATAACTTTGATACATTATATCCAACCTAAGGTCACTCACATGGTTGAAATCGCTGCCCTTAGTCACCACAAAGCGAATTGAAATTTCATCTAGAGAGGTTTAATAGTTATAAATTGTCTTTGCCTCCATTGGTTGCGAAGTTGTTCCCCATAATCCACTCTCTTTTCCAAAATTTAATTCTGGCGTGGATTGCCAGCAGCTATCATCTTCAACCTTCATCTGTCAGTCTCTTTGATTCTTTAAGAGATCGTTCAGACGGGGCGAATCCGTCCGCGCGGGATCGAGTTGTATTATTATTATTATTATTATTATTATTATTATTATTATTATTATTATTAGAACCGCGTCTTACTACCCGTTCGGGTTATACGCACAACCACGGTAGAGGCCTGGCATTCCCCACATTCACAAGATGTCTTGTCAGAGGTGAAGGAAGGGTTTGGTAATCAGATAAATTTATGATCGAGTTGTATTGAACGGGTGTATACAATTACATCGCATTTCCATTACATCGCGTTTTTGGACATACACATTGCAGGTCCATCACGCCGCGTTTTCCCCACCTCTACACACAACTAATCCTACTCTGACGTACAACCAATAGGAATGAAGTGTCAACTGACTTCTCTTGGGAGGGGGAGTGTTTCTATCTTGCCAGAAATCTAATGTCTTTAAAGAACTTAGAGTCTTGAATTTGTAAATTCAAATTGCTGTGGCGCAATGAAAAGCTAAGATGAAATAATAAAATAAGAATATAATCTACAGATTAAATATATACCTTTTTATCTGGACAATTTTTTCCAGAGAAATAAAAAACCAAATTATGGTGTATTTATTTTAGGAGTGTTGTAGATACAGTTGCCTAGGTATCTCGGTTATGGTGAAGTTTATTGAAATTTTGTTTGAGTTACACAATTCTTTCAACCAGCCCTACCTTCGAAGTGAGAGACAGGCACACTCTCCTAGCAACCGGACCTACCTCCAAAGTGAAAATGGGAGGTGAGAGTCAGGCCCACTTAGCTATACTCACAGTATATAAGAACAGTAGGCCCGCGACTATCCGGCCACTGGTACTATCCATACTATAAATGTCAAGGTTTTGGTTTTTTAAATATTAACGATGTTTTATTAAACTTTCTTTTTATATTCCGCACAGATTTTCGACGTCTGAACAGCTACCAATTTCCGCGTGGATTAAACCGCGCGGACAAATCCGTCACGTCTGACTGTAGTCCAAAACACTCTCTCAGATTCAATCATCCCTCCACGATCATGTCTATATCCCCTCCTCTCTCTAATCTATCGTTTGAGATATCCCACTACACTTACCTCTCAAACGTATACTGTCTACTGCATTCTTTATATCCTCCCATTTCTCTTTACCACTTTTTTAGCACTATTTCTATCCTTTAATATTTTTACCGCTATATACAGTAATTTTTAATGTCATATGAATACTCACTTCTCTCTCTGTAGCTCTTTTATGTACTCTCCTCTCTTTAAAGCTCTTTGATCACTAGATTCTCTCTATCTCTGCAGACTTATATATTACATATATAATTTTTACAAATATCTGTTTATTATTCCTTTCTAGAGGCCTCTTTTAATCCCTTTCTTCTTTTTGTCTTAACTTTGACATGGATGGCAAGTGATAAAATCCTAATTGTGTTCATTAGGAATATTTTTTCCCCAGATGTGATTTTCCACCCTTAATCCAGGTAAATTATTGTGCATTTAGTGAAACATCCCATCCTCTAGATAATAAGGATTGAATAACCAATAGCCAGCAAAATAGTATTAAATCTTACTAAACCATATGTTCCTATTCTCCATGTATCTATATATCCTTTATTCATTTTTCTTTACCACCCACCATCCATCAGCATTCTCTACCACCTATTGTGTATCATTTCACCTCTTCCATTCATAATACATTATTTCATATATCTACCACTCTATCTCCATTCCCTTCCCTCTCGTTCATGCCATTGTCGATCTCTTCTTTTTCTTTACCACCTATTGATTTTAAACACCTGTCTGTACCCTTAACTTTTCATCTTCTTCTTTCTCAAGTATATTGCCTCTTTTATTTACCAGCTCCTACCTACTTTATCTATAAAAAAGTAAAGGCAAAACATATTTTAAATATATATCAATGTAAAATACTTTGCCTAGCCATTATAAAATGTATTCCTCATATTTATGTTTTAGGTGGGGTGGAATTGAAGCCCTCTCTCGGAGGTTCAACAAGTATAGACTTGCCCTGTTCTTCTCAATTTGTTTGCTAATGATCTTGCTCAGTATTCATCTTGGAGTCACCAAATCACCGCTAGAGAGGGTGCCCTTAGCTGAAATAAGCCGAACTATTCAGGTGAAAGACCTTTTTTTTTATTTTACTCATATAAGATGGAAAAGCAATGTTCTAGTAATATATTTGGTTGGTCACTCACTATACATTATTGCTGACAAATCTTTAACAAATATTCATTAAATGTATGTGTTATATATGTTATTTTTTCAATGTATTAAACTGTTTATACTATATGTTTTGCCTCAACTATAGATAAAAATCAAAGTAAATATGTGTGTTATTAAGGGAAAACAAGTGATCACACACTATGCAGCACTCATCCTTAATGTGTCTGTAAATGTTCAAAAATGTAGTGACATACTATATTGATAAATGCATTGTTAAACATGAATATTTGGGGAAGTAAGGGGAATGTAAATTGATTGATTTTGAAACAGTTTGAAGGGTACGGTAGTAGTTAAAAACTTACATAATGAAGTGCTATTTAAGTTTAGCACAACCTATATATTAATTTTTCGGATAAACAAGTAGTTTTTACTCCAAAATGGTGGCTGGTACTCTGATTAACTTAGTAAAAAGTTGTTAGTTAAGCTATAAAATATGTGTATCCCAAAATAGAGCTCAAGATGCATTGTATTGGCTATTTTACTTTAATTACATTAATAGGCTAGGGACGATAAAGATTGAGTTTATAGGAAATCTACTCACATTTATGTAGAGGAAGTGAGATAAATAATTTGGAAATATTCTGTCCAACTAACACAGCAGTTAAGTGGCTCCATAGGAAGGCTCTTATATGGTATAGTGATTTAAAGTTATTTTGGCCATACATTATCATTTTTTGTATCCTGAGGTTCGTTCATACCTAGAAAATCAATGTGAAGTCATAAGCTTTTCATTGCCAGTTTCCTTTTTCTTGTCCAAATACAGCTGATGTATTAACTCATTGAATGTGTGAATAAGTTTACCTACACTGATATATAAATGAATTTCAGAAATCTTTGAACACGTTGCCAACAGATGTGTTAGTATATTTATTGATATGTTAAAACTTTAAATTATGGTGGGCTAGATCAATAAGCTTGGCTAATCTGTATATTTGTCACTACCACAGTTACATTGGCACCTTGTTTATTTTATACTATTGAACTTGCTACTATCAGCGAGTCACCATTCTCTTCTTCTTGGCTTGGCTGCACACTGGTATATTCCACTTAGACAAGTCACTATTTGTCTTTGTTGCTGCTCAGTAAATCCTCTTGGTTTGTTGAAGAAAGTCGTTTTCCCTGATTTCAATAACCATTAATTTTCTCTTTAAATATCTCTCACACTGTTCCATGTCCTTCATTGTTTGAGTTATCAAACAAAACTGTTAGGGTTCAGACTTCAGTGTGTGGTCTACTAACTTACATATTTCAGAAATGGCCATAGCTCAACAATCTTTTCAGATCTCAATGATATCTAGGTATCATCAACTCTCTCAACCACATTACATACAATGAAGTAGCCAGGCGGAAAAAAACATTCCCCTAGCAAGAGTATTCACCATGATTTATTGGACTCCGGATATCTTCATTTAAGGCATCAGATACTTTTCAATAAATAGCTCATTCACGATGATGGTTCAAATGTACCACTTTATAGGATTACAAATTAACTTCCTTTAGGGAATATTTAATGTTCTTTGTTCTGGGTATGTCCTGATCTTATTCACATACAGTTGATTCACTTTGTTCAGCACAAGTAACCCGCCAAATGGAGATACAGCAGACAATAAAGAATATATTAATTTTATTCGTTAATTTCTGCTACATCTCCAATAACTATTATTTGTTCTCTTTGCTCTGATAAAAAAAGTATTTGAGCTCATCTTTTGAATATACTGGCACAAAAAATGCCTGTTTGGCTTATTGATAGTTTTCCAGGCAAAAAGTTCCTAGGTGACTGATGACTTAAAAGGTACAGTGATTTTTTTAACTAATAATTTTGTCTTATTTAAAATACACATTTATAGTTATAAATTTCACACACTTACCTGGCCATTTTGATACTACTACAGGACTTGTACAATCAACCACTTTCACATAACATATGCCATTCTGGGAAGTGGTTAGAAAGCATTTACATTTCACAGACTTGTTAGTAAAGACTAAGAAAGGTGTAGAGAGTAATATACTTGTATGTTTTGAACAGAGCTGGTCTGACAATGTGCTGGATTATGGTTTTGGGGACAATTACACCTCTGAGATCGATGAGGTTATTGCAGAGCAGAGGCTTATGCTCGCTGAGGAAATGGATGGCTACAGTTTTCCTCGGGGCCTTTTCAACATTAGTGCAAGGTAGAACTATGAACATTCTTAGTTACATAAATCTTCATTATTTCAATAGTTATGTATCCAATTTAGATAGTTCCAATTATTTCCTCTATTTAAACAATAAAAGCTAACTATATAATCAATACAATTTGTAGAATTTTAACTTCCATTAACTTTATCTTGTAAAAAAGACACACTAACACAGTTTTAAAGTATTACAACAGTATTTTAATAAAGCATGTGAAAACTATAATATACTAATGCAAGGCTCATTTTTGTCCTACTTTTCTTACTTTTGAGGAAAAACTCTTATTTTCCCTACATTTTGACCTCCAGAAGAAAGAAACCATTTGGTTTTTAGATGTTGATGTGTGGATCTTCTGTTTTGCTGGTAAGTTAGCAAAACAAAATTTTGCATCATAATTGTTACCACCCACTCTACTACCTCTTTTCTACGACCATGGATAGATAAAAAGGTGGGAGAGTAGACACATTAGAGACATACTAAAAGAAAAAACATTGTAAAGATTTAAATAACAATATAAATGGTTTATTCAATAATAACAATAACAATGATTTGCATGGCCTCAAAGGTCAAATGGAGGTATGTTGGAAATCAATTAAATAATAATTTGTTTATTGTTTGAGCAGTACGTTTACGAGAATGTTACTAAACGAGTAACATAAACATATCCTAAAGTCGACTGGGTCATTCTTGAAGAAACAGAACATCCTATAATGTTGAAAATTGTACAAATTATTAATCGTTATATATAGAACCAGGTATTTATGTGATGACAAAAACAGGAGCCTAATGGGCAACTCTAAATTATTACTAAGGGTGTCTGATGGAACGCAGACATAGAAATGTTAAATTTAAATGTTAATATCACTCAGATATATCAAACAACACGTGAGTTTGGCTTACAGACTTTAATTTAAACTCCCACGGGACTATCGGATGTCGACACAAAAAAAGAGATGTAAACAAGATCCCTACTTGTTAATAATTAGTCATATAGTACTTGAAATAATGCATTGTTATGAAACCAATCAATTCTAGCAAAAGTTTTGATAAAACATAAAAGTCTATTAAATTATGTTATATTAAATTTATCAATCTGCAAAAGTTACCTTAATTTAATACATATCCCATTATAATAAACAAAAGGAACAATACCAAAGAGGTGAAATTATTATTACTGATAACCATAATTTCAAGACAATTTACATTTAATACACCAAACAACAAATTAACTAATAATGATGGTTATCTAAAATGTTAAGTGACATGACAGAAACTAGCGCCCAAGTGGTGACAGAAATTAATAAGTGTATCATATCAAAAATTACTTCAAATCAATAAATATTTAAGCTAGCAAAGATTACTACGCCTATTCTGGCTAATACAAAATATTACGTTAATTTAGAGTTCAAATATAAATATGCCATAGTTTATGTTCGTTGAATATTACATAGAACAGTTTATCCTGATTATGTCCAAGTGCAGGACAACACTTCTTCTGAAGCATTTAAATCAAATAGTCGATTTTGTATACTGACACTTTGCTATATATGTAGGGACTCGTTGCTAGGGTAGGGTGGTGGGGAATTTGAACACTTGGTTGGTGACGTCACTTCGACCATCTTGAAGCTAGCATGAAATCACTTAGACCATCGACCCTTTAGACCTCTTCAATTGAGACGTCTACAATCACACAATGTTTCGGTGGTAGAGCATGTGTTGTCCGCCAGAGGGCAGGATAGTCGCCGTCCATTGCTCGAAGGAAATCTTGGCCAGCCTATTTTTGTTTAACTTCGACCAGAGTGGTCAGATCAGCTGCGGGCACACCATAGCTTGCTCGGTCCACTCGGACACTCAAGAAACAGCCAGGCGTCCAACAGTGCAATCAACATCTACCTGAGGATGATGTAGATTTACATCAAAAATAGTTGTTAATGGTGTCTACTTATGCAGCATCACAACATAAGTAGTAACGGAATTACTAATAAGAATTGTCAAACTGTAAACTCCAACTTTTTTAGTCTTATTAACTAAGTCAACTTTCACCATTTTGCAAAAACTTTTACAACACTAGTTTTGTTTATTCTTTTTCTTTGAATCAGTATACTTCATCATCAGTTCTAATATTATTAAAATATTAAGTGAATAATATAAAAATTATGTACATAATAACAATTTCTTTCCCCATTGTTCACAAGCCAGATCATATTAGATGTAAAATGTATTTCTTTTAATATACCTTGTTTAGTGATAAATGTCTTATGAAAACAAATTTTTTGCGACCATCATTCTTTGTTATATAAAATTATTAATGTTTCATGTATATTTTTCAAGCTTGTTTGGTTTTAATACAACTCTCTTTAATACCTTTTATAATTTTATATCTTTTCATAACACATTGATTGATTCATAAATAAAAATTCCCTTCTTCTAAGCATAGATTCAAATTATCCTCATTAACTAGTTGTTGGCTTTACCCAATAGTTTTATATATGCACCAGTGTAGATATGCAATTTTAATGTAGTGGGTAAAAAGTCCTTATTCAGAAACTTGACCTTGAAGATGTTTTTGATTATTAGAGTTACATGTGTCATTGTATCAACTTAGAAATCAATTTTAACTCCATCAAATGTTAATTGTACTATGATCTTATTAGGCTTTATTGGAAATTTAATATGAAAAATATCAGTGAACACACTTGAAGATTGATTTAGATTAATACTTTCCCCATCAGATGTTTTATCACCTGGACATACCTGGCTTAAAGCTCTTTTTCTTTTGAAATAACCTGATTTTTTTTACCTTTCATTACATAAGCTGGACTGACTGATATGGCCCTTGACCCCACAAATATGGCCAAATGCATTATGGTACTAGCATTTAGAAGATTTATGAGTTGTTAAGTTACATTGTCTGCAACATTTTGCTCTACTAAACTTTTGTGGTTTTTGATTTAGCCCCTTTGTCTAAATTACATTGATGTTTTATTTACTGTTAACTTCCTGTGAAACTGAAAGACATAAAATAGAGGAAGATGTAACAAACTCAACAGCAACCCTAAAATTAACTAATGCTACTGCAATCATTTTCAACTTTAAATTTTGAAAACATAGGCCATTCAAAAATTGAGCACAAAGGGTGTTTAATCAATCCAATCGTTTGGAAACATAAAGTAGCGTGAGTTTTTTTAATGCACCAGAAAATTTGCAGGTGATTCAACTCCATGTTGACTCCTGTTTTTAAACTTAACCCTCTCTGCCAAAGGATTGGAATCTGGTTAAAAAATATTTGTTAAAATATTTGCTATCCATCCTAATATTTTAGGCACAATTGGCTCACACAGATTACACAGACGTTCATACGCATGCGTGCCAATCTCTTAGTAATTTTAGCACACCACCAATCCTCAACCTTTTAGATCTATTGGAAATGGATGGGTTCAAATAAAAAAGATTTAGAAATTTTGTAAGAGTGCATACTTAGATTTTTACATTTTATGAATCTACTAAAGAGATATATAATTTTTTTTTCAAACATATGCACTGTCTACACCATGTTTCAGATCTCTTCAAGACCTTGTGCCTGAATTGGGTGGACGGCCTGTAAGAAACTTGATCATTACCTCCTGGAGGTCAGGTTCTACCTTTATGGGTGATGTCCTTAATAGCCATCCTGGAAACTACTATCATTATGAGCCATTACTGGACTATGACATAATTCAAATCAGAGGAGAGCCTCTTGCATTTTCTGCAATCAATGCAATCAAGAGTCTGCTTGATTGTAACTACACAAACCTTGGTATGGGCAATACACTTTATATTAAATTTATTGTTAACATGGGTGTGGAAATCAGGGTTCAGGGGGGTTTGGACCCCTTTTAAGATTGTTGCCCCCCTTCCTAAATTATGAGTCTACATATAGACTGGAAACCCTACCTTATATATAGTTATATAAAAACATTACCTACATATTACATCAACTTGTAAAAATTGCCTTACTACACTCTTGGAATTTACAATTGGTCTAATGTGGGTTGACATACTTACTGCAAGCACTTCTAGCCAACCAAATGCTAATCCTATCACAATAATTACTGCTACCAGACAATGTTGTAAAGTCTCAATCGGAATAAATTAATATTTTAACATTTAAAGCGATGCACTTACATTCAATAAACCTGTGGGAAACATATTTCTTATTCTAAAAATATATCAATATAAAATGCTTTTATTTGTCGATAAATTGGTTTTTTCCTTTTGGCATGGTAGTGGTAATTTTGTCATTTACCTAAATAGTAAAAGTGATAAATTTTATGACAACAATAACTGCTATCTGACAAGAGGGAGATATTTTTTATACAGCAACATTCAATTAATAATGTGCAGCTTTTCTGTGAAGAAAATAGGTGTATTCTCTTACCATTAACAACAGCTCCTTTCCCTAGAAGGACAGATTTTTGATAAGTTCAGCCTTGTTCGAATGTCCCTACTACTAGCAGCAGCCTTCATCACAATGATGGAAGATTAATCACATTTTTGAAAATGAAGACTGCATGGAAAGTTTAAACTGTAATAGTTCTAGCACCAAATAGAGGTGGAGAAATAAAATATATTTAAATACTTATTTAAAATAAAAATATACTGTAATATAGTGACTCTTTACGCTTATACATTGGTACAAATATAGAAGAATGATTACACTCTACTTTTCAGAAATATATCTTTACATTGTCTTGTCTTTCTATAACTCTACAAATAGGTTAATGCCATAACTAATCGAGAATAATAATATACTGTATACATTCAAAAGGAAAAATACAACTGTTTATAATGAAATGTAGTGAAGCCTCACTCAAATTGATTGTGTTTTATTTCTAGAAGTTGGCATAACCTTTTTTGCTCTAGTAGACAAGGTCTTTAAGAGTACTTATTTTAAGGACTTACTCTGTAAAAAAAACAACTTAATTTAAATAATTCCTGTACTATTAATTCATATTTGATTTTAATTTGGTTATTTTATTTATGGTCAGCCAAAAATGTAATATTTCCACTTTATTTTCAATCAAATTTATAATCTTGGTTATTGACGCTAAAACAATTAAAATTTGTTAACAACAAAGATGTATGTCTCTCTAGCACAAGGGATTTCACACATGAACTAAAGATAATTTTTGTTTGTTGTTTATACTGCCATTAAATTGGTTAGTGCTTCTTCTTGCTTTCTCATTCACTAATACATCTCAATTTCAATGGTTGTCCATCCTCTAGTCCATTCATCACACACAAATGTTATGATGAAACTTTCTACATTGGGCACTAATCACAATGTATCAATAGATTATAAGTGCTATCATTGAAAGTATAATGTTATGTTATGCGCATTATGTGCTATGCAAGCTTTGCATGTTCTTACTGATAGTGTACACTAACAGTGGAGATTAGAAAATGATTTTATGAATTAAAGTAGACTAGGCTAATTGAATAATTAGGAGAGCACTGTAACATTGTATTACAGTTATATGTGATTACAGATAGAACTAAAGTACCATAATCCATATTGTATATTTAGAGGTATTTATCCTATTATATCCCTGCATGTTCCCACAAACAAATAAGGTTGACACAATACATGTCAAGAAATCTGAGAGAAGTGAATCATTTTATGAACAAGTTTGCAAGGTTGGCAGATTTAATTTATATTTTTTACATGTTGCTTTCTCTGTCAACCAGTGGCGTATTTTCTGGGTATGCTAGTCCTGCGCCGCATACACAAATTGATATGGACTAGTTTTGTGTTTAATTCAATGCTGTCTGTGTGAACTGTGTAAACATTAATGTTTAAGTTGTTAATAAATATACATGTAATGAATTATTAATTTTAAAACTAATATTGGTTTATATTCCAAGAATACTGTGTTTTAAATAATTCTTCTTCCAAAAGGCTCTACTTAACACAATAGTAAACCCAGGGCTTGCTACTTGAAAAACGCAAGGCAAGCTAGGGAGGCCTTGCCCAATGTCTAGGGGGTGGCAACACATTACTTTCTGCTCACCCATAAGTAATTGGCCAATGAGCTCAGGTTTTCACAACCCAGGTCATGCTGTTCATGTGAAGCAAGCTAAGCATTGTGCCAACTATTGAAAAAAGATTCACGATCACAATGTTTATTTATTAAGCTAATTTAGTATAGTTTAAGTAAAAATACATAAAATAAATATATAATTAATTGTAAAATAATAGCTAGTATACATAACAAGCTTTAAATTATACACTAATTAAATACATTGATTTATGTTTAGGTATTCTAGTTACATGTATTATCATGTATGTGGCAAACACATTTAACCATTCTTTCAAATTTAGGCATTTCAGAACTGGTAAAGTGGGGAAGGGGGAGGGGGTAGGTAAGGCGGATGATGAGGCTACTTTAACTGTTGTTGACTGTAATTCTTGTTTTTTCTTTAGTTGAAAGGATCGTGGAGTTTTAATAGTGTTCTTTTAGTTTTTGTTTTAAATTAATGACTTATTAGTCATTGTGATTTTACATAATTATACATCAAAAATCCCAAAAGTCAGGAATGTGAGTTCACCATTTCAAGATGATTTAGAAGGAAAAGGTAAAATAAAATATATTTTCTTATAATTTACTTAATCAGTGGTGCACCCAGGCATTTACTTTGGAGGGAGGCATTCAATCAAGGCTGTAGCAAGAATGACATTTTGATGGAGAGAGCGGGTTTGGGGTTGCACAGCCTTCTAAACCCTGAAGGCCAAGAGTATGTATGAATAAATGCTTTTATAAATCATTTTGAGTAGTTTTATAGTAATTAAGTAATTTAAATAATGCAAATGGTATCAAAGCTATTATTTATGTTCTTTTCAATGGTTAATTTTGTGTGTAACGGTAAACATTTTAATACTAGGCTTAAGTCTGAAGCCTGGTCTTAAAATGTGGCATGTACATTTGACACATCTTCAATGTTAGTTATACTTAATATTATTTAAATTTCTATTAACATTATTTGTGGTGTTGGGGAAAGAGGGGGAAGGGGGTCAAATACCCTGTTTGCTCCTCTTGCTCTTGGGTGCACCCTTCCTTACAGCAAAAGATATGTGTAAATATCTTAGCAATAAATCAATGATGTAGCGATAGAGTATTAATAGTCCGAGATAATCTCCCCTATGTTAGTCAGAGTTTACGCATCTAAATAGATTCTGGCGCATAGATTCTCAATTTGGGAGACTTGTTTGTTTCCAAGCAGGATTGTGTGAGATAATTTAGGCTTCATAAAATATTTTTAATTGCAACGTGAGTTGGCCAATCCACCTGATTCCCTCTCACCAAGATCTGATGGGCACTTGATCGATGTATCACTTCATTTTACTCTTATTATGATTGTTTTCTTTGAGTATTGTTAACTGTGTCCTTTTAATTACACTAGGCTAATTGAATAGCATCTGTCTTTCTTATGCATTCAGAAATATTCCCATACCACTCTTAGCCCCGACATTAATATTTACTTAAATTTCTAACCATGTAGATATCATTACAATTTGAGGATCGCCTATGTGGTCTAGTGGTCATATGTTCTGGCTACGAACCCAGAGGTTCCGGGTTTGATTCCCGGAGCGTCCAGATTATCTGTTAAGCAGTAGGCCTGGAACGGGTTAGATTCAGCCTAAAGTGGATAAATAAGGAGCTACTCTAATAAAGTAGTAGTGGCTTCGATATAGAAAGCTGAGATTAATGGCTGAAGTCATCGTTGTGCTGACCACATGACACCCTCTATCCGCAAGAGTTGGCACTAATTCGCCAAACAATCTGGTAGCTACTAGGTAGGTATAGCCTGGATGCGGGCTGACACCATGGAGTTACTTTTATTACATTTTGAGTAAATAGTAATCATCATTATGGATAAATAAAATAAGAGAGAATATGGGAGTGGAAGAGGGGGGAGTGCTAAAAATTTTCTAAGATAGCGTACAGTTAAGTGGAAATAATAAATGTTCGAGAACCACTGTTCCATATGAACACATCTTCAAATATAGCCCTTGAAATAATCCCTTGGCGTTGTTGGACAACGGGGGTTGAGGGTCCTCGGCCCCCAGATCTCCGTTGTAACTTTTAAAATACAGCATACCTATTAATTTTTTTCAGAATACACCACTGCTGTCAATACATATTATATTATTTATTGTTTGCGTAATGACACATGTCAAGCTTTCTCAGAATTCCAGAAAATATCTTTGGAAATGTAAACAATCCATGAATTTAATAAATTTTGTTCCATTTATTATGTAATCTACCAATATTGATGTCACTTTTCTTTCTCCAACTTGACAGAAGTAGAGGCTATATATTCTATGTAATGGTGTCTCCATTAAAGATCATTTGGAATAAAAGATAGTGTGGCATTAGTATCCACACATTCATCATAGACTCTGCCTTAAACTATGAATGAAGAATAGCCCTGATCATGAGACAAATCCTTTGTAGTTAGTGGTAGAGCATTGGCATTCTAAGCTAAGGGTCCCCAGCTCGATTCTCATGTCAAGGTGTCAATTTTTAAAATTTTCACATTCTATAGCTGATAAGGCTCATATCTGTAACAAATGATCCTTTCCATCTTGTGAGCTTCACTGGCCATGTACTGTACATTAAATTATACAAGCGTCTGTTTGCTCACATCCATGTAAATTGCCATTCCTTGTACAGTTGCCATTGTAATATGCAGCAGCATAAAGCTGACTCCTGAATCACTTGTAGATGATGTGCTATTGAATGGCTAATTGTTAGTTCACAATATTCACACGTCCATCACAGATTTTGCTTAAACTATGAGTGAAGATGACCCTGAGCACAGGAGACAATTCCTGGATAGCTCAGTGGTAGAGCACTGATGCACTAAGCCAGGAGTCCCAGGTTAGATTCCTGTACCCATGTGTCATTTTTCAGAATCAACAAAAATATTATTTATTGTTTTAGTGGAGGTATGTATTTGAGTCTTTTATGAACATAATAATTCCATTACATTCTATCAGAGTTAAAATGGTAATGGCATTCTACTGTATATCAGTCTTTTCTTAATCATCTATATATAATTGTCAAAGATGCTCTAACAATGTCAAACATGCCAAAAGTTAATCTGACCTAGGTCAAGAACACGATATATTCATTCCCATATTATGTAGTTCATACTACCAGACCACTGCCTGAATTATGGAAAGCACAATAAAGGTTTAGACCATTAACTGAACAAACTAGTACAACATGTACACTCGATTAACCTTGATGGTTCACACTGGTGCAGCTTATAAGATAGGGCCAGACGAAATCAGTTAAGTTAAGTCTGCTACCTTTCAGGGAAAACAGAGTGTACATGTGTTTTTACAAGCATAAATGTGTTTTTCTCAATTATGTTGTCTATGCTTACAGACCACTACCTGAACTATGGTAAGGATCACGTTTGGTTGTTCATGCACAACACTAGACTGTGGGAACAATGTCAGAAGCACCCTAACATTTGCTGGAGTCCTGAATTCCTCAATCCGTTTTGTCGACTCTTTCCTTTTCAGAGTATGAAAATAGTTCGACTTAGACTACGTTTGCTTGAGGACATATTGAATGACACGAGGTAGTTATTTTTAATACTATAAGCTAGTAAAATATATTTTATACATATAAAAAAAGATTAAATATTATCAAATACAAGTATAAACAATTTTTTATCACAAATTGTATACACTAAAAAAAAACAGAAGTGACTTAAACTTGAGAATATTTTACATCTTTAATATCATTTCAATTTATAGTACACACCACCTGAAAAATATTTAAGCTTTAGAAAAATTATGAGCTAAATCACAGATTACAAATGCTTCTAATATATCTCTTATCAGGAAAACCTTGTTTCACTTTATGAGGTAATTGTATTATATTTGGAAGAAGTAACAAACACAATAAAGCTTTAAAAATTATACTGTGTTTGTTCCTTTTATATGTTTCTATCCACCTTTCTTGTCCCTTCTTCTAAATACAATAAAATACTTCCAGTAAACAGACTTATATTATCTTATGAGCCGTAACTCAATTGAAGTAATTTAATATTAGAACCGTAGCCAGAAATTTACTTTTGGGGATAATTACTCTACCTGCAGTAGCTCATGTTGAAGTCCCCCAACAACTGATGGCAAAAAATTGTTCTTAAATTAATCATAAATGTTTTTAACCTTAATTGTGGTTGAAGGTACTATGTATTTTATAACACTTTAATAAGACATAATACTAAACTAGGAATTGAGGAGCGAGAAAAAATAAATTTTCAATAATATTTTCATGGGATGCTGTACCCCCAAAACAACAGTCCTTGGTACAGTCCTGATTATTATATTTTGAAGAAGTACATTTGCAATGAAAAGAGTAAATCTTAACATTACTAAATATCTAAAACAGTCCCATAACTTAGATTTACTTATCTTATTTGGCAAGAAATATATTTATTTTACTTACATCCTTAGTTGTGTATAACTCAAACAGGTACCTATTCACAACAACAACAAATCCTTAATAGTACCTTTTTTTTACTATGAGGAATTATATAATTTATTCATACAAAATAATGAAACACCAATATTGATAAAATAAATCAAACAACAATCGAAACCAAAACATTGTCAAGCCCAGATCTCTCAAATAAAGAAACCTATGAATGCAGCAAATTAAATTATATAATCAGATGACAATAATATGAAAAAAACATTGCTATTGATAAAAGAAGCAATAAGTGATTAAATAAGAAGATAGGAACATAAAATCATTAATTAACCCGGCATGAGCATGGCAATATATTTCTTATCACATTACTCAAACTTGAATTGCTTGTAAACATCAGCATAGGCGTGTGCAGGGTGTGGCTAATAGGGATGTCAGTTGGAAGATGAAGGGGGCACGATTTTTCCAACAATTACAATAAATTAAAAACAAGAAAGAATCACTTCTTTTTACAAGATTATTCTTTGAAAAACAAACATTATAAATCGCAATGCCATATGCTGGCTGAAGGCTGCCATTTTTTTAACTTATCAATAATGTTATCAAAGTCTGTATCCACAGCCAACCTTTGTTCGGTAAATGGGACCATGAGGTGTTATAGCAGGATCTGAAGCCTACATTAACCTTTTAATATCCATCAAAGCAGTTTCTAAAAAAATATTAGGTACTTTTTTCTTTTGTCACTTTTTTTTCTCTTCTTCTTCTAGTGAGGGTGTCAAGCCAGGGAATTTCTTCAAATTTCTGAAATTTTCATTCTACTAATCTCTTTTAATATACTGTTCATTGTTGAGCATACTAATATCAATTCTCAAAGTTATAATGTGATTTATGTATTGTCTTAAACCCCCCTACTCTTTCCTCCCCTCTACAACATATCTTTAGTCAAAATTGAGTCATCACTATACACATGCACGTGAATTTGACTACACTACATTAAAGGAAGACTAAACTAAAAAATAATGTCGCACAATAATTTTAAATTGTACTGACATAGAGTGATACTTTAATATGATCTCTCTAAAATCTATCACTTCAGGCTGAAATCTTTTTAACACTTGCATAGAATCACATAATTTCAGAATGTGTATATGCCTATAAAAATACTATTGCATTAAATCGTGATCTTAATAAAATGTCTGCAATATAAAGTGACTGGAACAGTTGAAAATTGGCTATGGGAAAACTGGAAACGTCAGGGAATTTTAAAATATAGTTAATCTGGACAACCTCTTTAAATAGTAAACAGCAGTGACACTGGAATGGACATTAATGGAAAGGAGCAGTAATTATATAATCAACAGAAATGAGTAGGAAGCAAGCTATGACAGTACACCTCATAATATATTTAAGGAACAAGCAGGGATGAACAGTATACATGACTGCATATAACACAAACAGGTACTAAGATTCAGAAAAAAAAAAGTACACAAAATATTATATAGTAAGAGCAAGGATGAATGAATAGTAATTAAAATAGTATTAAGAAGAGCAAGAAGGACTCAATATTAAATATGATCTTATTTAGCAGGAATAAGGAGGAATAAGAAGCAAATATAATAATAAGTATCAGGAAAAAATTAGGAATAAACAGTAAACATAATAGTTGTGTTCGCATTGACTATTACAGACAGTTATATTAGTACTTTCCTGCTCTTTTGTGTTTGCATCACCAGAGAAGGTTCACTCCTTGGATGTTTGTGTTGTCATAGCAGCTATACCCATGGCATATAATAGGTGCCTTTTCTGTCACATCTTTTGAATGTGAGTGAATTTGGTAGGTTTGTAACTGAAGAGTAAAAATAATAAAAAGCACATATTTTTTTAATTAGGCTTAACATAAAATCTTAAATTGATTTAATAAAATTGACTGATCTGAGTTGACTATATAAAACGTTTGCCCTTAAAAAATGTTAGAATATAAAATTCCAAAAAATAAATATAGTGTGTGCATGTAGCCCGAATGGGTAATAAGATGCAGTGCTAATAATAATAGTTTAAGTTTTGGAGCTACTTACTTGTAAACTTTTTCCACATCTGTGTTTTCAAACATAACCTTACAAAAAGGAGTGTATTGAAAAAAAAAAATCTGGGCTTCTAATGCAAATATTACATTTCAGTTTTTAATAATGAAAAGCACCATTCTCTGGAAATAAAATTTGACATCATTGGTGGTTGGTCTAACTTGCTACCCTCGTGCTAGACTGGATTACTGGTGATGTTATTGGATGATCAAAACAAAGTATATTTCTGACATCTTTAAAAATATCTGAAAGGATTAAAAAAGGTGTTCACGTCACCTCAGAGAGACTTAGCTTAGCTGTACCCATTCCAGGTGTAGAACCGTTCCCAAAAGTTGTCACAAGCAAAACTAATAGTGTGTAGTAGGAAAAAGGAAGAATAAACTGTTAACATAATGGTATGTAATAAGGACAAGCAGGAATAATCAGTAAACACAACTGTATGTTCAGGAACAATTAGTAATTAACACCAAATATAATAAAAAATTTAAACTAAAATAATTTGAGTTTTAATTGTTTTAGAATAAATGTTCGCATACTTCTGCTTGTGAGGGACCCCAGGGGAACCCTTCAATCTCGTAAACACAGAAAATGGTGTCCTGGAAAGCCTGACTGCATTGATCCCCTCAGACTCTGTGCAGATCTTGTTGCAGACTATTCAGCTGCTATCCAATTCACTAACAAGTACCCAGGAAGATTCAGGTATAACCGATTCCATTAGCATCTTATATTACTTAAACCTTGAACAATGATACTTTTATTGTATGTCATTATTGTATATTATACCAATCCCTTGGTTTAGTGGTAAGTGCAGCTGGCTACAAGTTTAGGGGTCCCAGGTTCGATTCCCGGGTGGTACCTTTGTGTTGACATTATTTAGTTCTTGACTATGATGAGACATATGTAGTTTTTTTACTCTCTCTGGTCTATTGTGTTGTTGTGCATGCGTGGGTTGTATTTTCAGTTGTGTTTAACAGACTTGTAATGTTTACCATGTGTTTGTGATCTCCAAAGGAATAATTAATTTATGTAGTTATTTGACAAAATTCACTCAGTAATATATACTCGTTTAATGGCTAATAAAATAAATAACAGTACAGTGAAGAAATAAAAGTCGGTATGCTTATATTTGAACAGTAGTAACTTAACACTTTGGTATTTTCCCTTTAGGGGAATAGTCCCAATGGTAATCTGGGTTTGGTTAGTTAGGCTTAAGTTAGCTTAAGACTCAACCTGTCTTCACAACATAATAACAACTATCATCACATCATCTCATTGCGGGTATGATATATGGACAACCTCCTATGGTGTACCCTGGGCAACCCTTCTTTGTCAACAGAGTTCTTAATAGTCTACATATAAGGTGACCAAACCTGGACGTCAAAGTCCCTCCCGGTCAACAGCATCATATGGTGCTTTTGTATGTATGTATGTATGTGTGTGTGTATATAAATATATATACATATATATACCAACCTGGACGTCAAAGTCCCTCCCGGTCAACAGCATCATATGATGCTTTTGTATTTATGCATGTATGTATGTATGTATGTATGTATGAATGTGTGTGTATATAAATATATATATACACACACATACATACATACAAAAGCATCATATGATGCTGTTGACCGGGAGGGACTTTGACATCCAGGTTTGGTCACCTTATATACACACACACATACATACATACATACATACATAATTAAAACTAGGCTACTGGTATTAATTATCCTAACCAATTCAACTGCAAAAACATGCCTAGGGGTGTAAGAAGCTTCAAAATGTCAAAGTTGAAGGCAGTATCCTAACTTTCTTTAACTGGCCTCTCTCCCCTTCCTCTCCTCACCAGAAACATTTTGTCTTCCTGACCACTTTACTTTTTGAGCGATTAGTATTCACTAATATTTTAGTTAGTTTTTAGTATTTGTTTTTCAAATTTAGTATTCATTATTATTTTTCTTCTAATGCTTTAATTCCTCAACAATTATGTCATTTTTATTATTTTATATAATTAAATGTATTTACCATAGAGCTATCTTATTGATGGTGGCATAAAGCTAAATTTACAAGATGTTTATCTAGTTTGGGAAATGTATTTTTCAACATTTATTTGTTTTGATTTCATTGGTTAGTTTTGGGAAGCATTGGTGGTTCATTAAAATAGCATTTAGGACTTTTATGGATATATTTTCTATTATAACAAGGTTGTTTTGCCAAAATTATTGTATAGAGAGTTTGGGCTGTTACAGTAATTAATTTAATGAATTAAAATATCAGGCAGTAATAACTTAAATGACAATTTAAAAGTGTTGTTAGGTACAAAACAAGGGGTATGTACACTTTATGCTTTGTAAATATGAATGTACAAATGTTGGGATTGCTCTATTTGGAACTGCTAATTTATTACTCATTTATTATTGCTGCTTCTGTTTTTAGGGCTATGCGTTATGAAGATTTGTCTGTAGAGCCATTCAAGGGTGTCCAGGATTTGTTTGAGTTCTTTGGCCTGGATTTTCACCCCAGTGTACAGCTGTTTTTGGAAACACACACTAAAGTTAATGTTGGAGGGGCATCCAGCACATTCCGCAACTCAAAGTCTGCACCTTTTCACTGGCGCCAGGATCTTACTCATATGGAGGTAAGGAATGGTAGAAAAAAAATCCTAATCTTTAAGTCTTAAGAGTCAAATCAGCTAACCGGGAAAAAGTAAACTCATAGTTTTTTTTTAATTCATTAGACTAATTTAAATGATGTTTTCTTTAAGTCATATTCAGTCATACTATTACAGTAAGCTACAACTTATATTTCAGTTAATTTGTAATGGTATAAATTAAAATGAGCGCTTGAAGACAAATTATAACTCAAAATTTTGAAGTGGGGGTGGGGGTGAGTCTTGAATCTAATATTTTATCGAATCCTTGAATCTCAAAAAATATTCTTAAGGATTTGGGGATCCCATCCCTAATATACTCGTAAATATGCTCATAATTTGTTATGACATAAGATTTATTTAAACAAAGGTAAGCCCATTTTTCAACCTGAATAAAATAATTACTATTGGCTTTAAATAAGATTGTAATAATTGTTAAGTTGATGACCCTGCCCTAGGTATCTGTCACTGTTGTTTTGTGTTGATTCAGGTGCGGGCTATTCAGCGAGTGTGTCGCCCTGCCTTGGACTACTGGGGCTACCGACTTACATTCAACCACTCACACCAGCATGAGTTCAACCCACTTGGTGAATTCAACCTGGAATAAACAAACTACACACGTGCAATACTACGATAGGGCATAAGTTTAGTGAAAAACTTGATTCAATCGCTCTTAAAATAATAAATACTCCATGGATTAAAGTTTAATAAGTTCATGGCTAATCAAAACTTGGCTGTGAATTGTTGGAGGTTCAGCCCTACTAGTTTTTCGTTAAATTTAGTTTGATCTTTTTTTTTAAAAAGTGGAAGCAAAGTAATCATAAACTTTTTCTGCAGACCACCAAATGGCATCTCACATTAATGATCTTGCCAATTGTATTTTGTGTATGCCATTATACACCATGTATGTGGGTTTGAACATGCTTTATTAACCTCACATGCAACATTATGTCAAAAAATAATCATGTCTAAGGCTGTGACTCTATTTCCAAACAGTTTTGTTTTATCTTGAGTACAGATACCTAATTTTAATTTTATAAAAGCATCTATTATTGAATTGAAGGTTATTGTAGAAGCTTCATATTATGAAATTACAATATTACACCTACATTAAGTAATTTGAACATGCCTGGTGACACGGATCTACTAGGGGACACCTGTACTGGGCCCTAAGCTAGACCGGAGTCCTGCACTTGCAACTTGCAAATGCAGAACCCGTCTGACAATATTCACACTAACTAAGAAATCTGTGAAAATTAGCCAATAGTGGTAAAAAAACATTAAAATGTAGGAGAATATATTATTGATTAAATTTACAATAATATGGTAATAATAACAATATTAAAAAGAGGTTTGATATATGGTACTGGCTTCTAAATCCCAAAATTGACTTCATTGAAGTGTAAAAGACTTTGGTGCTGTTAAAGTGAGAAGGCTCTCTTATAATTTGTGATGTGCATTTTGTAATTTAAGTTGTTTTTTGTGTGTTTTATAAATATTAGACAAATTCTATAGATACAACAACTATGGAAATAATAATAATAATAATAATACCTGCTTTGGTGGCTTCTAAGGCATCACTCTTGCAGTAGAATTGACTGCCAATGACACGAAGATCGAGGTTCAAATCTCGGTCGAGTGTACTAAGGGTGGTTTTCCCAAAATAGGTTTTCACTCTCCCTCCACGCAAATTTGGGTACATTTCCTATAAATATAACATTTCTTATCCCTAAAATAAATATTGTAATTAGTACATAAGTGTACCAAATGGGTAGTAAAATACTGTGCTAAAAAAATTAATAATAAAATTTCTTACAAGTCCAACTAAAACTAATAATATACTTTTGAAACTGATAATAATTTGTTACATGAACAACAATTTGTTACACAAATACTAATAATTTGTTTTCTTTGCTTATTCTTTTCTTAATTACATCTTGCAGTCCTATCAGGGAAGTGGGGCCCCAAAACCATCAATGTGCTTAGCCCCAAAACTCGTGTTGCAGGGCTTGGATTTGAAGCTCAAACAAAAATAGTTAATTAAACCTACAGTACTGATTTAATAGCTAACTATAAATTAAGAATAAAATCATACTTTTTAATCAAACTTTAAAATACTCAATTTAATATAATACCAATACTATAAATATTCGCACATTGTTTTTAACAATTTATTCCCGTTTCAGGTGCACTTTACATCAAAGACACACAACACATTTATATGTCCCACCTGCATACAACAGCCACATGCCTAATTCATACTTTTTATCAAGACACATTCACATGTATCGCATGGACACTACAACTACATGTGCCTTATACACTCTTTTTATTAATACACCTTCACATGCTCCTCCAGGACACTACATCCACATACTAGTGATGGGTCAAATCCGCTAATTGGCGTGAGCTTGCTCACATAAGCTCGCTCATTCAAAAGAGTCGTTCATATGAGTCATTTTGTTCTTCACATGTCTGGCTCGCTCCCAATCCCTTCAACCCTTCCCCTACTTTGGTAAGCAAATGAGCGAGTGCTGTAGTTGTCACAACTTTCATTCCGAGAGTGTAAATATATCTCCCTTCCCCTTCAACATCTAAACAAACTATGTGTAATGAAACAAATAGCCGAAACTATTGTTAATGCATTTTGGTGGGGATAGTCCCTCATAGATATCATATTCTGAAAATTTAAAAATGACACCTGGACACGGGAATCGAACCCGGGACCTTCGGCTTAGTACGCCAATGCTCTTACCACTGAGCTATCCAGGATTCGTCCCGTGCCCATGGTCATTCTTCACTCATAGTTTAAGGCAGAGTCTAAGATGGACGTGCGGAAGTCGTCAGCTTATAAACATGTGATTATCTAAGATCACAGCCATCAGACAACGCAGCCATTAGCGACTCGGTAGTTGGCATTTTTGCAGCCATTCGACAATTATATATATAA
>CABFVX010003379.1:58768-72222 GCA_902151425.1 Timema shepardi
CACTAAAATGCATTAACAATAGTTTCGGCTATTTGTTTCATTAATATATGCAAACCCTGTACAATTATATATATATAATTGTCGAATGGCTGCAAAAATGCCAACTACCGAGTCGCTAATGGCTGCGTTGTCTGATGGCTGTGATCTTAGATAATCACATGTTTATAAGCTGACGACTTCCGCACGTCCATCTTAGACTCTGCCTTAAACTATGAGTGAAGAATGACCATGGGCACGGGACGAATCCTGGATAGCTCAGTGGTAAGAGCATTGGCGTACTAAGCCGAAGGTCCCGGGTTCGATTCCCGTGTCCAGGTGTCATTTTTAAATTTTCAGAATATGAAAACTATGTGTAGTTTATCCAAAGCTTATTGTGTTTAAATGTTTAACTCTAGTATTTACCTGAATTAATTATAGTAATTAATTATAGTGCTTGGTCTTTAATGTCTAAATTACGTAATTATGTTTTTTGATGTTTATGTTTTTAGCACTGCATCCTACTACCCATTAGGATTATACTTTGTGCTAATAATACTAATGTGTTAAGGATTAGGAAGGCTAATTTAGAGGAAGTGTACGCACATTTTCTTGGAGAGGAAAACTCCCCTCAGTACACCCAAACGGGACAGAACCCCAATCTCACCATCTTTAGAAGTCTAGTCTAATGCAAGTGTAGCACCTTAGACTATGTGGCCCTCAAAGCAGGTTAATGTTAATAATGATAATAGTTAATTTAATTTAGTAGGCGGTTTTGAAATCTGGTTAAATTAATTTGAAACATTTAGTAGTTAAAATAGCAAAGCCATGGTGTTATTAAATGTGTCAACACTTTCTAGCCCACCAGGTCCATACATTTATTGAAAATTTTAATCATCCTCGATGCCACCCCATTATTTTATGTCTGACTGGAAAGGAGTTTTATCGTCACATATCACTACTTATTCAGGTTGTACAGAAATAAAAAGCTGTTGCCATATAACTTGCTCTGTTCCCTTCTATGAACTTGCAAAGTGCTTCACACTTTACTTCTATACTGTTGGTGTACACAACTGTTTCAGGGATTTTATGCATTGAAAACATCTCTTTGAGTTGATATATTATTGCAAAGGATGTTGTGGATGTAGGTGGTTTAATCTCTCACTCTTTAGAATAGGTTTTTACTACTATAAAAAATAATAGACCTTGAAAAATTGTATTTAAATAAAGACCATAAGCTATCTAGCATGTTCCTAGTACACCATGAGCTATCTAGTATTTTCCATGTACAAGAAGATAGACTTGATTGGACTGTCTGTATATATCAATTCTGTACCATGAGCTCTCTAGTGTTTTCTATGTACAAGAAGATAGACTTGATTGGACTGTCTGTATATATCAATTCTGCACCATGAGCTCTCTAGTATTTTCCATGTACAAGAAGATAGACTTGATTGGACTGTCTGTATATATCAATTCTGTACCATGAGCTCTCTAGTTTTTTTCATGTACAAGAAGATAGACTTGATTGGACTGTCTGTATATATCAATTATACACCATGAGCTCTCTAGTGTTTTCAATGTACAAGAAGATAGACTTGATTGGACTATCTATATCTCAATTATACACCATGAGCTGTCTTTAGTATTTTCTATGTACAAGAAGATAGACTTGATTGGACTGTCTGTATATATCAATTCTACACCATGAGCTCTCTAGTGTTTTCTATGCACAAGAAGATAGACTTGATTGGACTGTCTGTATGTATTAATTATACACAATGAGCTGTCTATAGTATTTTCCATGCGCAAGAAGATGGACTTGATAGGAGTGTTGGTACCAGGCCCGTTCATAGGGACCACAGGGGCTTGGACCCACCAACACTTTTGAAACATAAATGACTAACTATAGAAACTAGCATGGGCCAGCCCCTTTCAGATAAGCCTCATTGTCTATTGGGAGATATCTCTCAAGCTCATTCCATTGTGAGCTATACTAGCTAATCAGGCCAGTCTGGGCAAGCCCGTGATTCAATAAAGATGGCTCATATTTGTTTTAGCTTGTATTTATCTTTATTTTAGTATGTGTTAAATACCCATTAAGTAAGGTGAAAGTTACTAATCAAAATGAATAAACTAGATTATTTATTAAAAACTCCGTTTTTTTCAGTAAAACTGCAAGAAGAACTCGAAATTAAATAGTTTGGAGTACATAAACCTAGTGATGTTACATTTATGCTGGTGGATAGCAAGAAAAAAAGAACTTTTTCTAATGCTTGTGGTAAAAAATTGTGGTTAACTGTGAGTAAAGAAAAACAGAGCTTATTTTGTTTTTATTGTTTATTATTTGGTGATGTGCGGTTGCGGACACCGGAAGGCTGTAAGGATCTTAAACATTATGTATTATGTGAAAGAATTAAAAAAACATCAGATAGTTGCAATTCATTTGGAAAATGTATGTAGGTAGGTTTAAAACATTTGTAACAGTAAATATTGCATCATAGATGGATTCTGCGGTCAAAATTTCAGTCCAAAAACACAGTAAACAGGTTTCAAAAATAGGCATATATATTAAGCAGAGTAATAGAATCCTTAAAATACAGTGGTACTCATGAACTGGCATGAAGAGGTGACAATGAAAATCAAGAAACGGCAAATCTAGACTTTTTTTTGGATTTGTTATCGTTACTCAGTGATTTCAATAGTGTTCAAGATGACCACTTGAATAGTGCTTCAGTTTGTAAACATACCTCACACACAATGCAGAATGATCTACTAGATTGTATGTATGAGGTATATATATAAGAGATAATACATTTATGCTGATGATCTTATTTCCCTGCAGACTGATGAGACGACTGATATAACCTGCTGAAGCCAATTTGTTATCATTTTACGATATATTTAGTTGTAAGCCGATTGAAAGATTTCTTTCTTTTGAAAAGCTACATGATCGCACAGCAAGGTTCTGAAAAAAAAAAAGCCTACAACCTTTCAATTTAGAAAATAAAATCATAGTCGAAGCATATGACAGTGCGGCGGTAATGAGTGGGAACCATAATGGTGTTCAGACTGTGTTGCAGAATTCGTTCCCAAATGCCAAATATGTACACAGCTATGTCCACCAACTCAATTTGGTTATAAAAGTCACTTATTAGAAAAACATAAAAACAGTAAAGTTATTTTTTGCAAACATTACTGATTTTACAACATTCTTCTCTTGTTTTGCTAAATGCTCTGCGATCATTGTGCAATAAGTGCATACCTACTGTTTCAGCAACACTATGAAACTTTCAATCCCGGCCTGTAAGCAGTCTTAAAGAAAAAAAAGCAGAGTTATTGGAATGTTTTGAGAAGATTGAAGATGAAAATGGGTGGGATGATGTAATAATGAGTAATTTGGCTAAAAATATTTACTTACCAATACTACAATAATTACTACATAGTTTTTGTTTTTTCTACATTTTTCTCTACAACATAATGAAACATGTCAAAATTTTCTACAATACAATTCAGATGGCAGAGTGCAAAAATCATAACCATATTTAATGCATTTGAAAATTTTGAGTTAGTTGTATCTGAAATATGAGAAAACACTAACAGATATAAAGTGAATGCTGATGAAGACATCTGTTTTTTCTTCGCCAAGAAAACTGTTTAAGCACGACTCAGAAGTAAACCTAAAGGCAAATTCCAAAGATGTATGTGATATTATTATTAATCAGCTCAAAGAACGTTTTCAGCAATCACAGCTATTTCGTAGTTTTGCCATAGTTGACCAAAAAAAATTGCTCTGTATAGAGAAAACTTCTAAACCAATCTATTCAGCATTTTTGAATCAAATTACAGACCAATTATTTTTAAAGAAAAATTGATAAATAAACTATATGTAATATACCGAAGTGACACATTTAAAAATATGTCTTCAGTTTGTAATTTGTACAGTTTTTCACTGAGCATTCCTTTGAGGTTTGATTTTCTGAAGTGTGCAAAACCCAGCAAATAACATTAACCCCTCCAGTTTCAACCCCTGAGTCGAAGTGTAGTTTTAGCACATTAAAAAGAAACGTTCCTTAGGATCATCATGGGGCAATACCTGTTAAAGTCACTGGCTCTTTGTTCTATACATAAGGAAGAAATGCTGAGTTTCCAAACTTCAACAGAGTCATTGATTTGTTTGCCAACCAGAAAATCACACGGGCCAACTTTTGTAGGTTTGTTTAGTGACTTGGTAACTCAAGTGATTTTTAAAAATAAGAAAACTTAAATGAATTAAATTTAATATGTTAACACATGGCAAGTAAAATTCATTACCGTTAAGTTTTGATCTGGCCCCACCAAAGATAAATATCATACGCCACCACAGGTGTGTACATATCAATTCTACAACATGACCTCTCCAGTGTATTCCATTCGCAAAAAGATGTACTTTATAGGACTGTCTGTACATATCATTTCTACTCCATGAGCTATCTAGTGTTTTCCATGCGTAATAAGATGGACTTGATAGGACTGTCTGTACCTCTCGATTCTGCACCATGGTCTCAAAGTGTGAACACCATATACAGCTTTGGTCCAAAGTTTTGCTCTAAACAATTCCATGGTGTGAGGAGCAGAACATTTCCAACACACTACCTCTAAGTGCTTCTAAGATCATCATCCTGTTTCCCATAAGGAGGCAGTCTTTCATTAGTGATGACTGTTTGACCCAGGCATGTAGTGTCCAACAGATCAATTATATTTAGCACTTTGTCTTTACTGGTCCTCTACACCACATCCTTTGTTGGGTCAGACCATTTCTTGCTAGGATAAATGTTCAGCTCTCGCACAGTGAGTGATCATCTCAGCATCCTGGGGGAACACACTGATGGGGTATTATGTTACCAAAAAATCCCTAACAATTTCAAATGACCTGTAAAATAAGTGAAATGTCAATAGCAGCCACTACTCTATTGTAATCTTCAGTTTTGTAAATTGATACTGCCTCAATTCCATATGGAGATGCATCACATGACATAATCACTGGTCGACTGGGGTCATAGTGGACCTCTCTAGCTTCAAGGTTGTGGCCTTATTTAATATGAAAACACTTGCAAAACGTAATGTGCCCTAACGATGCTTAAAGTTCCTCTTTTTTTTTAAGGAAGATTAAGCTCTATAAATTTACTTTACCTTAGCAGTAACCATGTAAAACTCCAAAAACTCAATGGATATAAACTTCACATTAAAAAAAATAGTCTTAATTTTTCATCACATGCTCTTATTGGTTTCTGAGGTTAGTATATCATTCTAAAGAACAACTACGCCTGGAATGCTTGCTAATATTCTCTTCATCTACAATATGGTTATTTATCTTAATTTTATACTGCGTTAAATTTCACATTGTCGTAGCCATACAATCTGAGATTGCCATATTTTTTAAATTTTGTCCATTACAGAGGCTTTCCATTTTAATATGTTACCTCTTGAGCTCTTCAACTTCTCTATATTCTATCATAAAAAAAAGTACTTGAAAAAGTACTGGGTCAAGGCTGATTTTTGATTCCCCGTAATTTCCCATATTTTCCCCAATAATCTGTGGGTAGGCTTCTTCCAGGTTCGTATTGTTTTAGTTGATTTCTAAAACTGCTAGTTCCATTGAGTGAACCCAATTACAACAAAGCATGCTAGCTCCTTGACCCTTTAACATCCCTAATAGTTCAACCTTAAATATACCTATTATGATACTTATACCTCAAATACCCAAGTTTTTTTTTACTTAATAGGTGATAAATAGTTTAGTGTTGTTTTACCCATAGAGTAGGTTGTTTGAATGCTAAAATTGTTGCTATAACTGCCCACTTTTAATCTGTGGCTTATATCTAGACTAATAGTTTCAAATCTAGGCTCACTTTTGTGCCATAGATGAATTTGTATGTTGTATAAAGTTTATATCAATTCCAAATCTCTGATTATATTGTCTCACATTCATGTATCCTCAACCCAAGTGTTATTTTTGGCTACATAACTGAAAATAGAGAAAAGCATTGTTTAGCCTAAACACACATATGTGGTGATCTCCACACCATCTTAAGCAGTTTATATGCCCTCCTGGCGCTTCTGGAAATGTTGATTATTAACATATTTGGTCATACCAATATTAGTTTCACTATTAGGCTTATGGGTGTAATGGGTCTTCCCACAAATAATATGGTGAAATGTGCCTTATTTATACTACATCTATTTTATCTGTTGTCACTGATATCAAATGCCTTTTTGACACATATTTATTCTTCTGTTACTTATTCTAGGATTTATATACACATATTGTCTAGATAATTCTGCAATGCACGTGGTGTTTATATCTGTCAGAATGACTACTAATAATTTTGTTACTGCAATGTCCTACACTTTCCAAACAAATTGTTAAAAAAAAGTATTGTTTCTAGTAATTACTGAATTTACAACCAGATTTTAGATGGTGTACATCTAAAACATATCCCAAACTGTCTTATCTGTGTGTGCATGTACATGTGATATAGATAACATTTTTAAGATTGCAACGGTGAAACTTATATTAGTTATAGCTGAGAGTTCTTATCAGCAAATACATGAATCACTCATTTTTGTTCATACTTCACAACAAAGTTGAAAATAGTATTTGAAACCAAAAATGTATCATTTGTTCTTCCATTTTAAAACTAGCTTGAATAAGCTTAAAATAATTTGAGCACACATTACACTAAACAATCTAGTCCGAGTCAAAACTAAAACTTAGAAAGCCAATGCTATATTGTCTTATTGGAAAAACTATTCATTATTCCAGCCTTCTCTATGCTGACACTGATTTTTCTAAAATATTAACCGTAAATTTGTTATCAAGGGTTTTTTTTAATAAAAAGTTTTGCTATAAAAAGGTTTGAGTGTGATTTATATTTAATTATTATAGTTCAATTATTTAATGCATTTTCTTATATATTTCGTAAGTGCAGAATGTAAACTTTATTAGACCCAATAGCAGAGCAGTACATGAATGTCTTTCAACAAAAATACTTTCTCATGCTTCGAACAAACCTTCCCCTCCTTCCCTCTCTTTCTCTCCATAGTGACATAACAGTTTAAAATATGTTTTGAAACATCAAAACTTTTAACAACATATTAAATGTAAATTCACATTTTTATGTTAGAATTAATTAGTGCTATTTTATTTAAGATATAACTGTTGGTTTATATGCACAACTTTACAAATGCCATAGCCAGAATCTAGTAAAAATTTAACCAAGTTTAAGCATATTTTAGTTTAACAAATCAGAATACTTATTTACTCTCATGATTACTAGTAGTACCATATCCCTGGATTAGGGCAGAGAAGGGATCTTAAAGGGATGGTGACAAATATAAAAAATAAAGTTTTTGTCAAAGTAAGGTGAGCCTCAATGGTAGAAGTGATAGTGAAACATAATATTTAATATGTGCAAGAAGCAATCGCGTCATGTTTTATTGCTTTAAAAAGGGTTTTTCTTAGTTATAATAACATATATTTATTTTTATAGCCATTCATTAAAAAAGATTTTGGTATAGTTATTGTCATAATCTACCTTAATACTATTCTCCTGAGAGTCTTCTGTGATGACATTCACCACAAACAAAAAAGGCTCCTCCACTTGGCATATCTGAGCCATGGTGCAGGATTGTGTCATATTTACAGTTACACATACTCTAAAAATCATGTCACTTATAAATTATTGTGATAATCTATGTTAAACAGTAGATTTTTCCTGATAAAAAGAGATCAGACAGTTAAATCAGCCATAACTGGGCGAGTGTGTGAAAGTGTTCACCTAACACCATACTAGTCGTCATGTGTTTGCATGTTTCAAGGTCATACTAGGGATGGAAACCCCTCTTACCTCATACCTACATTCATAGCTCAACTATATCAGCTTATCAAAGTGAGAACCGCTCTGCTTGATAACAGTTTCCCACGCAGCATGACAATAGGCAACACTGAAATGACCCTGAAATGCATATCTTCCTGAATCCGACTATAGAAGGAGTTATTCTTGTGCCAACTCATCATCATTGTCATCAACAGCTTTTGCCAGTGTGGCTGGTCAGTTTAGTAAAATGCCTCCATCTCTCTTTCTTTCCACCATTCTTCCTCCCTTACTCTCCTCCATTCTTCTCTTCCCACTCACACTCTTGTTGTTATATGGTCCTCCTATATCTTTCTCGGTCTCCCTTGCTGTCCTTTTACTACTAACTTCAACTCTATAATTTTCCTTAGGATAATTTCATTTTCCATCCTCATTACATGTTCATTCCATCTCACCCTTGCTTCCTCTACTATCTCATGTACTTCGTCTAGCACAACTCTTACCCAAACAACTTTATTTATAATCATATTTCTCCTGGGGACAGCCATTATGTTCCTCCAAAACTTCATTTCCATGGCCTCAACCTTCTTTGTCTCTCTTATATCCAATGAACAGATTTTGGTTGTATATGTAACTATGGGTACAAATTTTGCCCTATACAGCTCTTCCTTACACTTCAAGTGTATTTCTCTTTTCATGAGATGTTCTCTGCTCTCATCCTTTTCTTCAATCACGCTTCAAAGATACCTTACACTATTTACTATTTTAACTTCTATCCATCTAACATAATACATCTCTTTAACTATAGCAAGGATGTATTTATTAATTAATCATTAAAAAGTTAATAACTCTGGAAAATATTATAGAATATACAAATGAGTATATAAAAACTTGTTTTAAAGCAGTTTCAGAATGTATTACAACAACTTGGAAAGTTATACCTTTTGCACTGTACCAATACATTTGGAATTTTTTTTAGTTGATTTACATAATCGCCGAAGCTAACAGTACCAAATTAAAATTTATGGTCACTGGACAGAAGCATCCAACAATTCTGGGAACAAGCATTGAGAGAAAGAATAACTTTTTCTTATCAAAGTAATAACTTAAGCTCTTCATTGGATGCTGCTATTTCATCTATTTTTCATAATTGGTGAGATTGTGAAAATAGGATTTTTCAACATATATTAACAAGCGTGGAAACAAAAAAAAAAATCGCTTAAGAGATATCTTAATCTATTTTTGAAAACTTAAGACTTAGGGATTAAAACCTCTCCCATACTACTTGCATACAGAGTCATTACAAATTTGAAAGCTAGTGAAGTTAGTGAAGAATCCGGATCGTGCTAATATTTCATATAAAACATAAAATGCTCAACTTTAACACTTAGAGCATTTTTCGAGACTGGAATGTTCTTTCATATTAAGTTCGAAATTAACATCTTGGTCATAGATATCATCAAGCTCATACCCATCTTCAGACTCATTACACCCAATATCACTGCTGAGGTAACTACAGGTTTTATGGAGGAAAGCTTTATATTCACTCGCCCTCAATTAGCTGTTGGCCAATCTCCCTCTTTCAGTTAGGTCGGAAGGGAGTTTGCCGGGGTAAGAAGGAGCTACCGGAAGCAGCAGAGTTTCAAAATAAATTGTCTTGTATTTATGGACATTTCTCATTGTAATTTTTTTTTATCGGAATTTGTATTTCAGTAAAATTGTCTTGCATATTTAGAAGAGAGTTATATTTAAAATATTTAGGACAAATGTTTGTCATTTTTTGAAGAGTTTTAAGAAATAGCATTAATTTGTTTATCTTTAATTCACTCAAATATTGTTTCAACTGTGTGCCACGCCTTTAGACAATTGATACATGTGTTTGTAAAATTATTGATACAATAACAGTCGCAAAAAATAATTCTAAAATTGTTAACGCCATCAATACAGTTTTAATTTTATTCTATTTTTCAAGTAACTTATTAACTCGAATTGTTTCGTTGCGGTAAAAGCTACCTTGCTTCACATCTACTAAATAAATAATACAGTGCTAAGCACATACTTACTCTTTTATCTTAAAATAGAGATATTTATTAAAACTTTTAGAATGTGTAAAATGAAATAACATAAATAATGTTGTAGAAACACTCCACCAAAGAGCATAATTAAAATAATACTTGTACAGTGTTACAAAAAAAAATTAGTAAAAAGGAACTTCTCTGGCCACCAAAGGGGATAACAATCAATTTCATATTTCAAAGACCAGAGTAAATTAGATATTTGATCATAGCTCAGAATATAAAACCATATTTCAAATAAAATATTTTTATTTTTAATAGCACTACACTTATCAATGATACATTCATTCGTATCTCAAATAGTTGTAAGGATATGATCAAAATTGTATGTTTCTGCCAATGTAAAGTACCTTCAAAGTAATTTTCATAGAAAAGTGAGAGAATATAAAGTACCCTCAAAGTAATTTTCATGGAAAAGTGAGAGTTGCCATTTTTTGTTTGTTTTTGTAATGTCAAACAGTGTCTAGATACAAATTTTAATCAAAATTGTTTTAGTGGATTTTAAGAGAATGTTTTTTTTCTCTTTTTTGCTCCTTAGTAAACTGCCCTTAATTTTAAGGTTATATATCTAATTACAAAAAAAATATCTTTGGGGTAACCTCATAAAAACCCTAAGTACAATATTTTAGCCGATGAAATATTGACTTTTTTTAAAAATAAATATCTCGAGATCGATTCTTTTGATGATCATAATATTTCTATCTAAGAGGGTCCAAGAGAAAGTAAGAAGAAACCATCGTTACGACTCTACTGGAGTCACTCTCAGTTTCATTAAAATTCATGATTGAACCTTATGTTTACTCCACTAACACTTGGCTCCTATCTTATTAAGCAATACAATTTCTCACGACTGTGCAGAGTTTCACCCTTTAGTATAAGATTTTCTCATTGTCATTTTTTATGAAAATTGCTTAGTGAAGGACTCCTCGACTAATCCAAACAAATAGGCTTGAATGCCATTGAATGTTTCCTTCATCCTACCCACTCCATAAAATGAACACACAACAACATTTGCAATTTGAATTTCTAATTTGTTAAGCCCTGACTAAAGAAATGTATACAATTCGTTATGGCTATAATCACCTACTACTATTGATTGCAGCAAATTTTAGTTTACTTTAACATGATTCACAAAACTAACACAAAGAGCTAACCAATCCACTGTGCCCACTTCTTGTGTACTATCTATTCACCATCAACTAGCTGTGTCACAATACAATGCACAATTTTTCTCTGAGAATGGATATCGGAAGGGAGAACACTTCTTCACCTCAAATTTGTATAGGATGAGGGAAAATATCATTGTTTCAGATTTGTGAGAGTTTATTATGGCGCAAGAGATTTTATTATGTTCCCCTGAAGAAAATCACGGCTCAAACTGAACACACATTGTTATAGTATATCTGCCACGGGCCCCCTTTTGGTAAGCCCTCGGCCCATTCTGGTTGGCGATCGCCTACCTGGCCAGGCTGACGCTGATAGTTTTGAAATGGATGATTTTAATTAATTTTATATTTCAGAAAACAATTGTCTTTTTTCCTGAGGCACTATTTGAATTTGATATTGATCAAAAAAGTCTTAAGATTTGTTAGTTCAATAAAAGTACTAACAAATCTTGACTCTTTTTTTTATTACATTCATTTTCATTGTTTGAATATTGTTATTCTTTTTAAATGTGTTAACTAAATTTTGTTGTTTTAATATCTAGAAAGTTATAATACTGTTTATTAAACATCCTAAACATTATCTTGTATCAAACCTTGCAGTATTGGGCATCTGATGTTTCGGTTCAAAGCCTTCTGCTCGCCAAGTTAGTTCAAGTATACTAGCTAACTCATGGAGAGGTGGCTATCACTCATTAAACACCTCTTTTGAACATCCTGTGACCTTGTGCAGGGGAAATATAGATCTGTGAAGTTTATGCTGTATTGAGGTATAGTGAAGCAATAATGTGGACGTTTATTTGTTCACTAATGACCATAGAATGTGGAAGTATGTTAAAATATTGGGCCAGATAGACTGTAGAGGTTGGCCAGATTTTGGATGAAAGCTTAAGTCATGGTGAATGAAATCAGGTTGGAAAAGTGAGCAAAGAAGGGGAATGTATTTATTTGACTATTCAATTTATTGGGCATTATATTATCATTTTGTATGTGTATTTGTGAATGTATTTGAATTGTGTGTGTTTTTATGTTTGGTGCTGTATGAATGTGGAAGACGTTCTTATTGATGTGACCATTGGTAGAGTGTAACGAGTGTAATAGAGTTGAAGATTTGTAAGATGATGACTGTGCAATATACAAAGTAGGATCTGTTCACGAAAGGAAGAAGAATAGCCTGAATGGTGGAAAGTTCTGAATAAAGGTGCAGGGTTTAGTTCTTTGTGATGACAAAAAGAGATAACTCTATATGGCTTGGAGTACATGTTCATGATCAAAGAGAACAGATCATGTTGAAAAAAGAAATTGCATGAATGTTGAAATATTTGAGTATTATGAAAAGGGATGGAAACGTTATTAATTTGTGTTTGTTTGGGATCAGTTTGGTCTTGGTCTGGTGAGACTTGGATGTGGGATACTTGTAGGCAGTTGGGCCAAGTGTCGGTTGGGAGGATTATTGTGTGCTTGGAACATTTCTGAGCTGATTGTAAGAGGAAAAGTGTCTTGTGTCTTGAATAGTTAGTGTTTTTAGTAGGGATTTTGATGTAGTCCTTTAACTATTTTATTTTTTTGTCTTTATGTTTCATGACTTGACTGTGATAGACAGATATTCACAATAATTACACTAATAGGACAGAAAGGAGAACAGTATAAGTCAAAGGGAAAATGTACCCACATTTTTGTGGAGAAAACAATTTTAAGACGATTGAGGAAAAAACACATCATTAGTACACCTAATCGGGATTCAAACCCTGACCTTGTAATTGAAAATCCAGTATATTGTGAGAGTGACACCTTAGCCCACCCAACCATTGATGCAGGTCGTGGTTTTTTTTATTTGTATAGTGATAATAGTTAAATTCCTTATTTCCTTATAAATGCAAAGTGAAATTTAGTTAGTGGTGGAAGGTACCTAATTAGCGTAGTATATTAGTGTATTACCTACAATTGGGGAGGGGTGGGGGAGAGGGAGCTATGCTGAGAATAGTGGGTTTGGGGTGGTGTGTGATTGCAGTTTATGGGGTGCAATTCCTACAAGAGTTGTCTGTACTGGAAAATACTGGAATTATACTTGATTTTATTTTTGATACTGGAAATATGGAAATATAATGAAATTTTGAATCAGATACTGGAAAAATATTCAACCTTTTTACATTGAGTGAAATGTTGGAATAATCATTTTGATACCCCTGATATTATTAGTACTACTGATAGTTCTCTCTTGACCACCCCCACCCCTATGGTCTATCTTGTTTCTTACACAATTAGTTGACCTTGTAGATGACCTTGCAGTGGGGATGTTTGCCTCACTTGCTGACCTTTCTATTCTCAGTCTCTCCACTAATTGAACTAAACAAATAACTGTTTTGACTACACTAGCATCCAAC
>CABFVX010003379.1:72429-87442 GCA_902151425.1 Timema shepardi
ACAGCCACCGGACTGGACTTTACTTGACATGACTGGAGTCCAGTGTGATTTTCCATAAAATGTTTATGTATTGTCTAGGCGCCACTGCGACCAGACTTTACTGGACTTGACATAATCTGCCGACCAGAGTCAGGTCTTGTACGAAAATTTGTATTTAAAGTACAAATTTAAAGTACTTACAATTCTATTTAAAGTGTCTCTATATTCTTCTTAAAAATAAGTTCTCGAATATTAAAATTTGATTTTATAAACCATTCTAATATTATTAAAACAATTTAAAATGTCTTTGGAAGAGCAACTTGTAGAGACATTCCGAGAGCACAGTGTATTGTATGACAGAAGTAACAAGAATTTTTGCAACGCCAGGATGAAACACAAAATTTGGGATGAAATAGCAGCTAGACTGAACAATAAATCAGGCGAGTGGAATATAATTTGTATAACTTACATTTTTATTTCTATTTTGTACAGTAAAATAATTTTTCATTAAAATTTGTAAAAAGACTCATCATTTTACTTTGCTTTCTTTAGTAACATGCATAATCTGAGCAATATAAATTACATATTCTTAGTTGTTATTTATTTCCTTCTTATTTGGTATAAGCTTTGGTCTTTCAAAACGATGACATATTTATGTGATGTTACACCCTCTTCAAATCTTATTTATAATAAATATGATTAATTTAAATTCATGCTATCGTAAAGTTTGTGAAATTTTGAAATGTTATTTGGAAGAAGCTTTCTGTGGGATGATTTGGTTAGTCGAAAGTAGTTTTTAAATTGCTCATCTGTCAAAGATTTTACTAACGTATGAAACTTGCCTAACACATTTATTTCTTCCACACATGTTCCCTTCCTTTTCGATAGCAGTAATGCACAACAATTCAAAAAATCTTCATCTGAATCGGATTCAGAACTTTAATCCATTAATTGTTTCCCGGAATTCATATTATGCTGAGAGAAATACAGAATAAACTGAGATGTTTTAGACTACACAGTCAACTCAAGTCTGTTCACTGTGGCGCATATCCGCATTAGTCCGGTCATGTCAAGTCAAGGCCGGTCATGTCAAGTCCAGTCCAGTCCGGTGGCTGTGGCGCCGCACCTTTAAGCTTGGCTTGGTGTGAGTATTCTGTAGATCCTACGGGGGGGAGGTGCCTAAGGCTGGGGGAGGACCGACCGACCACACCCCGACCACCCCCCACCACCCCGTAAAACTAACTTTGATATAAGCAACATGGGAATATCTTCAATCCAATGTCATGCCAAGGGAGAAGCATGTTGACATAGTGAAAGCTGCTAGTGGGAGCAAAAAAATATTGGATTTGGTCCCTACTGCCAAAAATGCAGTGCCATCTGTAACTAGACCTAGTTGTTCTATTCAGAATTTCCTTGTCGAAGATGAAGTTTCTCGTGCTGAAATATTGTGGCCTATTAGTCAAGTAAAATGACACATTCTTCTGCTTGAAGTATTTCTGCTTGTAGTGATATTTTTAAAGTAATGTTTGCCGGTAGTGATATTGCCCAGAAATTTCAAACGCATAAAGATAGACTTGTATATTTTATTGTGTATGGACTAGGTCCTTTTTTAAAAAGCGAGCTTGCGAATATGGTTAAGCAATACTCATTGTATTTCATTTGATGAGAACATAAATACTGTGGCTCAGAAGACCCAGATGGATGTTGTTCGCTTCTGGAGTGAAAATGAAATTCATAAAAGATATTTATCATCTTGCTTTTTAGGTCATGCAACAGCTCAAGATATATCAATGAACTTTGTATTTGCACTAAAAGACGGAGTTTGGGTCTTAAAAAAAATGCTTCAAGTTTCCATGGATGGACCAAATGTAAACCTCAAATTTTTAAGTGATCTCAAAAGTTACTTGAAGGAAGATCCTCCACAAGATCCTGAGCTACTGGAATTTGGAACTTGTTCTTTACACATTGTCCATGGTGCTTACAAAACAGCACATGTTAACTCTAGTTGGACTATTAACCAGTTTTTACGCCAACTATATTATTTATTTAAAGATTTTCTAACAAGATGTACAGACTATCAAAGAATAACAAGATCATCTCTTTTTCCGGTGAAGTTTTGTTCTATTAGATAGTAGAAAACTCAAGGGTGTTAGAGAGAACAGTGTCAATGCTGCTATATTTAAAACAGTATTTTTATTCTAACAAGCATCCTACAAAATCTGATAATTTTCAAGCATTAAGTAATTTTATGAAGGATGAACTTCTGACATCAAAGTTGGAATTCATGCTGTCAGTTTCACTTGAGTTAGAGCAATTTCTCACTGAATATCAAAGTAATCAACCTCTATTGTCATTTATGTTTGCATATCTAAATAAACTACTTGAGCACTTGATGAACAGAATTGTAAAATGTGATGTAATGAATTCAGCAAATACTTCCAAAAAATTGTTAGCTGTTAATTTAAAGAAACAATCCAACATTAAATCACTCCCTACTGTAGATATTGGGTTTGCAGCATCAGCAGCTTTGAAAGGAATTAAAGAAATCAAGATACTTTAGTTCAGAGGAGATTGTCAAAAATTCCTAGTTGATCTCTGCAACAAACTTTTACATAAATGTCCTTTCTCCTACAGAATTGTCAAGGATGCTAGTTGTCTCTCTCCCGCAGTCATGCTCAATCCATCTGTTAGAACCTATAGGATAACTTCTGCATTAGAAGTCCTACTAGACAAGAAACAACTATTTAGTGTGCAAGCTGATGTTGTAAAAAGAGACTACTTCTACTTTGTATCAAAGCAAGAAGTTGTTGACTACCTTAAACATTTCACTTCAAGTGGTGACCAGATTGAGAAGTTCTTCATGAATATTGTTTCTAGAGTAAATGCATCCCAGGAACTACATTATTTCACTAAAACTAAATCTTGTTCTCTTCCTTAGCAATGCAGCCGTTGAGCTAAGTTTTTCTTTCAATAAAGAATGTCTGGTCAAAAACCTACATGAGGACAGCCTTATTGCACAACGTGTAACTTATGATGGAGTCACTGCAGCCGGGGGACTTTTAAATATGACAATTTCAAAAAAGATTATTTATGCTGTGAGGAACATATCAGGAATAAGGACAGAAGCACTTGAAAAGAAGAAGATTTGACTCAAAAAAGAAAAACAGCATCTGAAGAAATAAGAAAATTAGAAATGAAAAGAAGAACAGTTTTGCAGAAAGGAAATGAAGAGGCAGAAGTGTTAGAACATGAAATGCAAAAATTTAAAAAGTTTTGTGGTTAAATGAATTTTAACTTTTGTCTACATTCTAAAAATATATTTTGTTTTTGGGTTTTATCATCTTAAATTTTAATAATGTTAGATAACTGCAATTATCTTTATTTCCAAGTAATTTTTATCAACATAATATTTGTTGGTTATTTTTTATTGAATATTCTGTATCTTTATTACTATATATTTACTAAACAAATGCATTATCAAAAATACAACTTGTGGAAAATATCGACTGTCAAGGGGTGGTAGTGATAATAGTTAGTTTTTGTGGTAGAGTGAACTCCCTGGCTGTAATCATTCTTTGAAGTCGCACCACCAAGGCTGATTACTTGTACCTCTAAAGTTCAAAGAGTGAGGTGAAATGACCTACCAATTTTGCCAAGAGAGGTATTTCCCATACCTTCCAGGGTTCTTTTACATGTCACATGAAACTGATGGCTTTACTTCCCTTCCGATGGGTGTTGAGCTATAATTTTTTCTCGCTCAAGAAAAAGCCTTAGTCCTCTGTTGGGTTTGAACCCACAAACATCGGGTCCTGAGGTGAGCACTTTACCCCAAGAACACCGAGTTCGACGGTGGTATAGGTCATTCAAAAAATGTAATGTGTGTGTGAGTGTGTATGCATATGTATTAAAGATGGGTCAATCCTGCTTTTTTTCAAAACTTCATTTTGCCACCAAATCACCAATTAAAATTAAAATTTTAGAAAATATTTTAAGCATAAGCATTTAACTTTCTCAATAACTAGAATTTTTTCCTTCACTTATGATTTTGTTTACATTAAATAGTAAACTAATGATCTGGGGTTTGGTTGGTTTTTCCTATCATTATTTTGGTTTTAACCACAAGAAACTATATAACTATTTTAATACCTTTAAAAAATAACTCAAACTTAGTACCTATTTAAAAAAATCATTATGATTTGAGTCTTGAATCCATGAGTATTCCTTGTAGGTTCTAGGGTCCCTCTGTAGTATATACTAGAATATATGCATCAATACACTTGATTCCTGATGTAAAAATGTTTGACTATAGCAAACCTAGGTCTACCCTAACTTTCTATCATTTTATGATTTTTAAATAGGGATTGTGTTTGTCTCTGAGTACCTTTCATATATACTGGATTTTTTTAAAAAAAAAAGGAAATATACTGGAATTTTAAAACCATAGTCAGGTAGACACCCTGAAAAAGAGCTGGCGATATAAGCATATCAATCTCTTGGTGCAGTTACTGGGGGACAATTAAAGTATGTAGCCTGTTAAAGATGATGATTGGACATGAGAATGTCAATCCAAGAATGAAAACAAGGCCAGCTTCTAAAAGTGTGATTAAGGTAGATACAGAAGAAGGTGTAGTTTGTTAAAATAACTAAACATAGATAAAGTTCAAAGAAATTGGAGTAGAGGTGGAGTGCTTACTAATAATAGGTGATAGATGTTAGTTAGTGCCATGACCCGATTTTTCCTCTTTATAAATGTAAGGGTACATTATTATGAATAGAGATAGGAAGAGGGATAGCCATGTTTAAATTGTTTGAATTGTAGGTTGGAAACTTATTCCTGTAGCTCTGTCTTGTGCTTTCTTGAATGGTGATGTAGTAGGTAGCATTAATTGTAACATTCATGTTTCAAGTAAGTCAAATGGAAGTTCAAATGAAGTCACATTAATAAAGAATGATAAGTTGAAATAGATAATGCTAAAGATAACCAGCCAGTGCATTACTAAAATATGAAGCACACTTGTCTCTCTTACACTTGCCATCTCGTTGCTATGGATAAAATCAATCTGGATGATAGCCTAAATATGATTTATTTGAATTAAAATTTAAAACATATATGTATACATTATAAGCTTTGTATTAGTTTACTTTAGAAATAGGTTGAATACACTATTTTACAAATCCAAGTCTTCAAATTACTATAAATCTCAAATCTGAATACATAAATAACATAAAAGGTTTACTTTACTAAATTATTTCTTAAATCTTTATAGAAACTATAAACAATAACAAAGAGGTAATTTTGTTTGTAATAATTCATCCACTATAACATTAATACATTCAATTAAATGGTGATTAATGGTCTGCAGTCTAGCTGTTAGGTTTTTTCCGATTTTTTTTGTATAGTTGAACCACTAATAAATAGTGGGTGATATAAAACAAATTCCAATTAAAATCTGATTTTTTTTGTCTAATTTTTTTTTTTCAAATATGATTCTTAGTTATTTAAACTCAATAGATCACCTGTTTACAATGATTTGCTAAGTTATTTAAACCCAATATAGCATCTTTTTAAAATTATTTTCTAAGTTATTTAAATCAAATATAGTGTCTCTTTAGAATGATTTGAAGTTATTTAAACCCAAATTAGTGTCTCTTTACAATAATTTGAGGTTATTTAAACCCAATATAGCATCTCTTTACAATGATTTGATAAGTTATTTAAACCCAATATAGCATCTCTTTACAATGATTGCTAAGTTAGTTAAATCCAATAAAGAATCTCACTACATTTATTTGCTAAGTTATTTAAACCCAATACAGTGTCCCTTATAGTGATTTGCTAAGTTATTTGAGCCATATATATGATGATTTATATGTATACATTTTTTTTAGAATTTATATAATATAATTCAAGTTAAAAATTATCAGTTATTTATGTAATATGCAAGAACATTTATGAGTGGATGGAAGTGAGTGCGAGTTGAGGTCAGTATTTTTGTAATTTTTATAACAAACCATTTTTTTGGCCAAAATTAATCAAATATTGCATCAGTAGAAACTTATCAGTATGTATAATTTATATTTGTTACACATATCACTTTCAACAATAGCTCTTGAAAATACTTTTTTTTTAAGTTTTTCTTTAAATGCCAATATGCTCATGACAAATATTAAAGAACTGTTGAAATTACTGTGTGTAACAATCTAGACTAAATGTATCTACTGGAGCAATACTTCATTTATTTTGGCCAAAACCAACTGCAAAAATACTAACCTTAACTAGCATATGCTTCCATCCCACCTTGAAATTAAATTTAACTTTCTTTAATGTTTACATTTTAAACTTGTAAATTGTATATTGTAATGGTTTCTTATTGAATATAAAGGCAAGTTATATTAGAACAGTAGTAAACACTCTCAGAGCTTGTGGATCATGCCTTGAATCAAATTATAGGGTTATAGATGGACATTTTAGATAAATGTTCTCAAAGTTTAAAATGATTATAGCCTCTCAATTGAATATGTTTCAAAAGAACAGATATAATTTTAGATGTAGTATTGGTTTAAAGCTATTAACAGAACATAGGTATTTCTGTAGATTATTTCCACAAATAATTTTGTAATAAAATGTTGAGCTTTTTTTATTTAGGTTATATTTGGGATGATTTAATCATTCAATTGATTCCCTTTTAGAATAATGCTTTGTTTTGTATATTCACTAGGATTATATTTCTATGGTTTAGTGGACATAATTCCTGGCTATAAATCCAGTAGTCCCGAGTTCGATCCCCGATGCTTTCAAAATTTATCTGTGAATCAGTGGGTCTGGAACAAGGTCAAACTCAGCCTCGGGTGAACAAATAAGGAGCCACTTGAATAAAGAAGTAGCGGCTGTGTCTTAGAAAACTGAGATTAACGGTCGGAGGGTTCGTTGTTCTGAACACATGACATCCTTTATCCGCAAATGTTGGCACTATCATTGTCAATGGCTGTGGCTGCTAAGTTGGTATAGCGCACTTGCGGGCTCACGCCATAGAGTTTTGATATTATGCAAGTAACAATAAATAATTAATTTACTAGGAGAGTGCAGAGTTTTGCTTGCAATACCAATATTACAATAAGACCACAAAGTTGAATAAACAACAATTATATACTATATTTTAAAAAAGTCATTTTTAAAATGAATATATAAAGCAAATCATTGGTAAATTTTATTACTATTCATTGGTTACGTTTGTATTTAGTTTCAAAAATACAATAAATATTTATTTGTACATAAGATGGGTCATTTTGTTCCATCGTATGTAATGTTGTCAGTTCAAATGTTGGCCAGAAAATGTACAATATTTAATGTATTAGTATATATTAGGTGCTAATCTCCCGGTGTGTTAATAGTTTGAAATATATATGTCATATTCATAAACCATATCTGACGGATTTTTTCCTCCAAACAAGGTTATGAATTTAACAATTCAATCATGACCAATGTGATATTTTTAACTGTTTTATTTGAATGTGTTTGTGAGGCCATGTATAGCCCAATTTTATTACCAAGAATCATATGGAAGACCTTTATTCCTATCATAATAATTTTGAATTCTACATTGTATACAATTATTAATTTGTTTGATATTGTTGTTTGTTGAAACATATATTGTTGTCATATCATATAGTGGAATAAGCTATTGATAGTAATGTAATAAGCAATAGTATGAATGAGCTTAGTTAAATTGCAAAAGTACAATTTAATATATTTATATATATTTTATTTCCTAGCTCAAAGTGCACAGGGTTAGTATGCTTCCTACAAGTATTAAAATACACATTTTATTTGTCATATAACAATAAATGGTATAACACAATCGTACAAACTTTCTCATATATTGTATCAAGACTTAGAACAAAATTTTCAAAAATTAGTTATTTTTAATGACCCTCAAATGATTTATATTTGTAACAATAAAAATAAATTTCTATCTATAATGGAAAAACTATTCCCAAATACCCATTTAAAACTCAATATTTAAGGCCATTTTTGGAATATTTCAAATTGTTTAAAATTTGTCATACATAAACTACCCTTGAATTAATGTATTTTATAAAAACCAACAAATTTTATTTATTATAATGTAAAATAGTCTCTAACTACCGATTTTGAACAAAATTGTTAGAGCTATTTTTAATAAAGTTTCAATTTTTAAATATTAGTCATCAGTAAGTAAACTATTATTAAACAAATTTTTCTAAGAAAAAGAAATATAGGTATAATTATATATAATTTAAAAATCTTTTGAAAAATTCTTATTTTTAACTAAATTGCTAGAGCCATTACTTACAATATTCAAATTTATTTAAAAAAAAATCAGACCTAAATAAACTCTACTTTATCATATTTCCCCCCCCAAAAAACAAGTAGATGGTCCTACACAGTTTTGTTTGGCGTTATAAATATTTCTTTTATAACATTTTAAACAATATTGTTATTCAATTTTGAAAATATTTTGAATTTTCTAAAATTACTCATCAGTAAGCTACGTAGATACAAGTTTTTTTTATCCTAAATACAAGTTTACAGTGTTATTTGTCATGTAAAACACTCCTAATTTATCAATTTTAAATAAAATTGTTAGAGCTACTTTTATAAACTTTGGAATTAAAAACAAATACGCATAAGATGACCACCCTTAATTGAGGGTTAAGGTCAAAATTTAAAAAAATCCTTGCCCTTTAATATCTAAAATTTTAAGTTTGAAAAAAATCCATCAAACCATTGAAAATCTGTGGGCAGGAAGAGATAGATATGAATGGGGACAGACAGAATTGTAAAATCCACGTTTTTGGGTTCGGACAAACATAAAATGTCAAGATTCATCATAATCTTGAGATTGAAAATGTTCACGATTACAACGCTTTCTCTTTTTATGAAAAAATAAATTATTACCAACACAAAAATAATACAGAGATAAAAATATACTCACCTGCACGTTCCTGTTAATTGATGTGTTTTTTTATGATTAGAAGTAGGCTACAGGGAACATAATATAAACACACTGCCAATGTCTTAAAAGCAAATTACCCTTTCCAGAAATTTGTCCAGATTACTCTTCAAGGCAAAATGCATTTTTCCATCAACATGGCATCATATGTATTTTAGTGTACAGTATACAGTGTATAGTGAAAAAACATTCCAAACTAACAAAACCTAACTTTTCATGCATCAATAAATAAAAAGTAAAATTAAAATTGGAATTTTTTATTTTAAATAATTTTATTAAGAAGGATTCAATAGTTTGTCTGAAAATACGGTATTTATTGCAAGATATTTGAGGAAAAACATGTTTTTATGTGTTGATGAATGAAAGGTTAGGTTGCATTCGATTGGGATAGTTTATAATAAACATATTAACTACTGCATACTAAAATACTTTTGGCGCCATGCTAGAACTAATTATTCCTTTAAATATTCATGTTCTTCTGTGATTTAGGTGAGCACATTCTTAACTTTCTAATACTAGAAAACTTACAAATAATAATCTTAATATTTATATTTCATTAAGTGTTGCCATATTCTTCTTGTGTTTATTAATAATAGGAATGCATTTTTATTGTTATAGGATAAAGAAAACAACACTTGACAGCAGAATATTTTCCCAAATTTGCTAACAAAGATATTTTTAAAATCCAGTAAACTCTCGATTATTTGTGTGAGTTATCCGGTTTGTAACATATCTGTGCACCCATCTGAAAAAATTTATGGTTATGTGTATTAAAAAAACCACTTGTGACCTTTTATTCAGGCAAACATTACCAACTATTTTTCTAAATAAACCTGTTAGTTAAGGAAGTGTTAATTTGTGATGTGATGCGAGTTTAAATTTACTATTAATTTGAATTACCTGAATAATCGAGAGTACTGTTGTAATCATGCATTCCACTTACCTATTTTCTGTAACTAGAATTTATTTATTTAACAATGAGAGAAATAGCAATAATTTTGTACATAGTGTTTGAAGTGTCCTTGAATATATTAAATGTCGATTGTGATCTAATATAAACAAATTATTTACAGAATTGTATGAGAGAATCTCAATAATTCCAATAAATATAATTTGTGAATCATTAACTACTAATGGCATACTTGAAGGGTAATGAAAATTTGCACTTTTGATATTATGTCATATTAAAAGTGAAACAATGTCAATAAATTATATTAAGGATCTTAGAGAGTTTTTTTTAAGATTGTATGTTACCTTATTGAATGTGTTATACAGACAGAATCATTATTAACTTGTTATAGTGTTATTGAATATGTAGTTATATATAAATGATAAATGGCTTAAATTTAAAAAAAAACAGCTTAATATAAAAGAATATTTATAAATAAAGAAGTAATTTTTAGAATCACTTAACAAAGTAATGAATAGATGAAAAGCTTTGTTTCATAATAAAATAGTATCTGCTTAAAGTTTAAAATACATGGACTTTGCATTTTATGCATGAAGCTTAGGGGGGAATGTAATTAAAATTAGTTAGTACAGTCCCTAAATAAACTAAAATGCAGTGTAAAAAATTATTTTAAATCCCAAAATAGGCTAGATTATATGGAAGAGTTGTCATCAATTTAGCAAGACCAATATTTTTAATGCGAGTCAAGTTGAACTGTCAAAAGTATAATCAAACAAGCTCAAGCTTACAGTCCCTTACCTCAAGTGTTTTAACTCAGTTTTTGTCTTCATTAATAAAAAAAAATAAGTTTACTCCCGAGAAGAAAAACTCACTGTTATTGGCACATATTTATAGTTTGTGACCTTTTATAATTGATTTAAAAACAGAGTTTTCAAATAATAATAATAGTAATAATAATAAATGGTTCTGATTTGTGTAAACGTGTTACAGAGCCTAAATTTTAAAATAAAATAATATGCAGTGGTACACTCAGGGAGTGATTAGGCGTGAGGGAAAAGAAGTGAACTGAACATTTGTCCCCTTATTATCAAGATTGAAAATTATTTTAATAAAATCTAAAAATACATGTCAAATAGAACTATATTATAAAAACACTGAAGAGATCTTAAATGTATTGGCTAAATTATACGATTTAACCTTAAAACTTTATATAATGCATAGTTGGAATATAATGTCCCTTCCCAAAATAGCCTACATTTCTAGGTCTAGCACTGATAACAGGGAACATTTATTAACAATTATATTAATTATTATTTTAAAAACTAGTGGCCTGTATTAGTTTGTCCATCACAATTTTTAACTTCTTCTTTCTTCTTTTTACTATCTTTTGGTGTAAACACTACCTGGATTACATTTCTATATTTTCACATTGTCAATACATCAATATTTCGAACAATGTGAGCATTCTGACAGCCACTACCTACACAAGATATTGCTAATAAAATTCAGAAGGAGAAAGTAATTGCTAAGTTTCAACAAGCATTTGTCTTGTTTTAAAGAAGTGTAATCCAGGAACATTATTGTGCAGTGTTCTCTCTTTGTCTCTGGGTTTGTTTTTTCAGCCAGTTAGACATTTTTGTCCGACTAACAAATGTTGATAAAATCTGGGTGAATAAATAGGTTCCCACAGGGAGTTTGAGGGTTTGAATTGTTATATTTCTCTAGGGAACCCAAGATTTTAATTAGTATCAACTTTATTACTCATACTAGCACAAAGCATCAAGCCATCTTTGAATAGCTATAATTTGACTACCTTGATATTAAAACACATGTTCAAATCTATTTTATGTGTTTGGTCACTCTAAAACTTAAAGTAGTGGTCCAATAAAATCTGAATTATCAAAATAAAATATATTTTTGTGCAGTGTTTGTGTGTGTTATTATGTTTTGTTTGAATTCTTAATTGGTTGAAATGTTGTACTAGGTTAGAGGAAAAGGTAACAATGACAATCAACCATCATACTTTAAAACTTTTTAATCTACGACTTATTGGGCCTTTTTGACAATTGTAAATATTAACAATCTCATATACTATGTGATCAACATATTTCATTTAGTGAGTAGTAGCACTAAAGAGAGTGTTAACATTTGTTCAGGAAGGCCCTAAAAGTGGTGTTTGGTGTTTATGTGTGTGTCACAGATTTGTTGTTACTTTTGCTGCTATGTTGCTAGCGAGCTTTCATTTTTAACCTCTCAAGTGTTTGTGATAACATCAACTGCTAATCATCATGTTCTAACTCTCCCACTACAGCATATAACATCAGTTGCCATTGAGTTCCAACTTTATTAAACTGCTCCTCTCTAGATTACAAACACTAACTACTAGGAAGCAAGCTAATTGCACAAACATGTGGAACTTATGCAGGTGTTTCCAGCTAGTTACCATGTCAGTAATATTATAAATTATTTTTTGAATAAATGGGAATGTATGGTACATGTATATCTGACTGTGGTATAAAATGGCCATATTACAATATTTCAAATACTTTGGTAGATTATGAGAGTGAAATCGAATCAAAAATAGTAAAATGTTTAGTAAACAGTCAAATTAAAAGTAAATTAAATGAAGTTTAGAGAATAATAATTACTGCTACAGCTGCATAAAGTGGTCAGATAAATCAACCATTCTTTATATTATAATGTTTTGAAAGGTGATAAACTCTGTAAACTGCACTATATAAACAAAGTCACACTGAAAAAGTGATTCAGTGGCAGGTGAAATTCAACCTTGAGAGGTTAAAAACAAGGAGCTCTTAAGTTAGGAATGATTAAAATCTATTATTTTCATGTTTAAACATTGAATACATCTAAATACTAGGCCAACTTATTTGCTCATAGTAGTGCAAAACAAGTTGTGCTGTAGTAAATTTCAACTTAAGTAAGAGAATGTAATCTTGGTTATCTAAGATAGACTAATAAACCTACAGGTTCAGCATCATTAACTCTTGTGAAAGTCAATTTTCTGGCTCATGACAACTTGATTATAATCCAAAACAGTATTTGATATTCCTATGTTAAGTTCTTCCCAATAGTGAGGTAGTTGTTCACCTTCATAATTTTTAGCAAGGCTAAATCATTGCTCATTGAGAATTATTGGTATTTTATTAAACCCCTCCTCCAAGCAGTTGTCACTTTCCTGAGAATGTTAACAGTAGCTACAGTGATGATTAATAAAAAAAAGTACATATCTCAGCCTAATAATCCAACTATTTATTTATGATTTTGTTTTGTTATTTAAGATTAATGATTAGGCAAAAATCTTTATCTAAAAGCACATGTTTACTTCCTGAAATTTGGAATAGATTTTAACCACATATCACCAGTGTGGCACAAAATATTAAAAACTACATATCAAAATATATATATATATCTCACAAAAATATGATTAGCTTATTGAGTAGTTAGTTTTTTTATTAGACAATACATAATTTACCTACTTTGATGTAAAATGTACCATGCTCGTTTGAAACATTTATTAAGAGTCACTGAAAGTGTTTGGGAAAGTGTTGACTATACACTGTACAAGGCTACTGTCTCCTATATCGGTGTGCCTTGTCTCCAGCCAAACTTTATGTCATGTGTGCAAAACAACGAGTCAATGGTTACACTAGGAGATCGTGCCTAAATGATTGCTATACAATAACTTGTCTTGACATAACATCATTGTATGTAAAGAAAACATGTAAAAAAATGTAATAAATTGTACAAATTTTTATACACAGTACTCTTATTTAACTTTCCAAACCTGTGCATTCATTAGAGTAGATTAAGTAAATTCACCACAATATATGATCATGATTTAAAAAATTAATGAAAGAATTTAATCAAAAGTGTTACAACCGAACTTGGTAATAGCGTCATCGAAGGGGGCCAAACAACTGTTGACATTACGTCAAAGTGATGTTATAAAAGAGGTACCAAAATAACACTTTTAATAGCTTGTAAAGAAGGACATTTACAGTAGAATTCACTAATCCAAACTTACAGCATACCTCAGCCTTTTTTTGTCCTCTTGCACATGCTATAATGACAGTACTTTCTCTTGAATAGACAGAACTTTTCTTTTTGTACTACAACTTGCCATTATTTAAAAAAATGTAGGCCTACTATATGATGACCACCAAAACTAGCGTTGAACTCATAAAACATGAGAAAAAAAACTTGGTTTTGAGCTTACATGCACACACGAGACAATTCCAGCCAGCTCAGTAACAATGATGGTCAGTCCTCTCTTCCTTTTGACCTTGAAGCACTCACGATTCCCGCAACCCTCTCCCTGACTTTGTTTTGTCATTTAGTATATTATTAGACCAGCACACTGTATGACCAGTACACTACCAGCTTGCTATAAACTATGTTGTACCTCACTGCTCAGGCAACCTTGTATCTTTCCTCCGCACTTGCACCGGCCGCTCTAAACCCCTCCCTACTGCCTGGACCGCTCGATCGATGTTTTCTGAGCCGTCCGTGACGCTCTTACCTCTGTAATCAACTCCCTTCTTCCTATTGGCTCGCTTGGTGGCCAATAGCACTCTCGTTTTCCCGAACCAATGGGAAGCTCCCTCTTCTCTGATTGGACAAGGCCAGGCAGCAATGGAGGGTATATAAGCCGGTGAAATCTTGACTCGAGTTCAGAAGAGTCGTCTCTGAGATCTCGAACCACTCGGTAGTTGGATGAGCTGCCTTTCTCAAGGCAAACAAAAAGAGCAAATTGTTTATCGGCAGTTAGTTGATCAGCTCTCCGCGTGTTTTTCAACGCGTTGGGAGTTCATTTGGCGACTGTCGCACACCCTCCGGGGAACCCGCACCTACACTTAACTAAAACTCGGGACAGACTGCCGGAGCTTATTTCTGTGGGGATACCTAACGGTGCCAACGAACCACAGTAGAGCGTAAAGCGGGACCGGCTGCGAAGCAATACCTCGCAGTCGGAGTCTGTCTTCGGGACATCACTACAACACTACAGATCCTCCCACACTGCACATAGGAGGGCATCTTAGCCCTTCCACACTGGCCATTAGCCTGCCCTTTTCAGGGCCGAGCGAAATGGCCGCCACAAAAACATCAGGAA
>CABFVX010003380.1:0-42855 GCA_902151425.1 Timema shepardi
AGCGTATAACCCGAACGGTTAGTAAGACGCGGTGCTAAATATTATTATTATTATTATTATTATTATTATTATTATTATTATTATTATAGTAAGTACGTTCAGAAAGTGCACTCTAGATATACCTATTTAAAACCTGAAATCGGAAAGAACGTTTTTGACACTTCTCTTGTCTTGCTTCAAGATGCAGACTGTTTAGTGGCGGGATTTGGTACTTCATTGAAACTATAACTCTTCTGTGGAAATACTCGTATTAGCATGGTGTCACGATGAGCTATAAATGATTAAATACGTTACATTTTTTGCTATTGCAACTCTCGTTTTTCTATACGTGTCATTTTTTTCCAGACAGGCAGAATGGTCTTATAAAAATAAAATAATATTGAATAATGTGTATTCAGAAATATAAATTCCATTTGCTTGATGTAGGTTCGTTCCTGGAAACAGTAAAGATTTCTCTGGAGAAATATGTTCTAGCTAAAGCGAACATTTACTATTCATCATAGACCTTCACACACACACACACACACACACAGTATTTATTATGTATATACATATAAGTTTGCATTTCTACTTTGTAATTTGTTTATGTTTAAAAAAACGGCTAAACTCTAAATGGATGATTATTCTGTACGCTCAGGGACTTTTTGCGAAGATTAGAACACGAATGTCTTTATATTAATGTGAAAATACTATATTTGCGTCAAATTTTTTCAAGATTTTCTATTTTAAAGTAAAACTAGTTTTCCAAATTAAATTAGTGCGGTCCAACCCGTGACCCACTTTCTTTTGGCCTGCCACTTTCAAGTTTTTTTTAAAATAAATACTAGAAAAAACGTAAATCCTATATACTTTACCGAAAAAATTGCAACACAAAAACAGGCTTAATTAATATCATTGTATGGTCCCAATATTACTATATTGTACTCGTACAACTACTAGTTCAATTTTGTTTAGATTAAAATGTTCCTTATTTATTCCATTATCATTACTTTTTGCTTCTTCCTGTGGCCCGTTATGTTTGCTCCATAATTCAGATTGGCCTGTAAATCATGAAAAGTCGGACCACGTTGAATTAAATATGGCTATGAATAAATTTATTTTATATTTGATACAGCTGACTCTTTGTGCTAAAAACTACAAATATATTTTATTTCACCAAACAATGGAAAAATATAATCATGGATGGTCTAGAACAACACACTCATAGTAAATAAATAATAAAATATAAAAATACGTAGCTTTTTTTAAAGAATGTAGTTTGCAACACATTTTTGTCGTGATTAAAATCCTTCAGAATATCTCCCTACTTACTGGCTGCAAACAAGAAGATGAAACTAAGCCACGAATACAACCTAAGTTAAGAGTTGACTTAAAATTACAGAGTTCAAGTTGGTCTACACAGTGATCTGATCTTGGGTATAGATTAAAATTGTTATTACTTCTTTATTATTTCCCCTTTATGCTTTTTCTATTAATGGTGTTTGGCGAATAAAATCGCAAAAAAAGAAACCAGCATGTACCTTATCTTCTTCTTCTGCATTCACTCTCATTTTATCTGACACATAACTAACATTACGTAACATAGTATCGGAGCGAATCAGTTATCAACTCAACGCCGAGCACTTGTCGAATTTTACTGCTTGCCACCCTCCCCCTCTCAATCCCTCTCTCCCCTCCGGGGTTTTACGGCAAACATTTCAATGACTCTCGTTTTATAGAACCCGGTTCCACAGACCTCCGGGATTCTTGCATCATTTTATGAGTCTGGAAATTAAAAATAGAAGAAGATATTTTGTAGTGCGGTTTATTTCGAAATATTCCCCTTCATCAGCATGAAAGTTTATGGGGTTGTTCGAGTTTCAACAGTAAAATGGGATATTTAAACTTTTTCTTGATGATGATGATGATTATGATGGTGATGATAATAATAATAGCCTAATAACTATAGTTAAAATATTTTGGAATATTCTAAACATATTAAATTTTTAATGTCTTATGTATTTAATGTATGCATTTTTTAATATAATGTAATTTTAAATGTATTGGTCACTCGTTAATATTGATTCTTTCTCCGAGACTGAGTAATTGGAGAGACAGTTCAAAGATAAGATATCTTTGTTTGATTTCAAGATTTTCCTTTAAAACAATTTCATATAATGCGTATTAGCTTATTATTATTATTATTATTATTATTATTATTAGCACCGCGTCTTACTACCCGTTCGGGTTATACGCTCTTACGCTAACGTGTAATGGTAGGGTGATTGTGAGATGAAATGGAGGACCTACAGTTTAACGTGGAATCCGAACCACGGTGGAGGCCTGGCATTCCTCACATTCACAAGAGGTCTTGTCAGAGGTGAAGGAAGGGTTTGGTAATCAAATAAATCTTTGCCAGGACCGAGGATCGAACCCCGGCCGCCAGCATAGAAGTCTGACACCTTACCCCTAGACCACCAGGTCACCTTATTAGCTTATTATTCTGATCGAAAAAAAACCTAAGAGTTGTGCTGGAATGTTATTCTAGAGTTTGATTGTTAGTTCGCGAATTGTTCAAAGGGTTCGAACCCATCTATGCAGTAATACATTTTGGCCCTGTAATACATTAAAATACCCCAATTACAATTCAGAGTGGTTTGTTTATATTGTATATGACCTTCCTAACGAAATCCACCCCCATCGTTGGGCACGCGGGCCAAGGTGTCAGCCTCGTCTTGTTTTATCAACATCTTTGAGGATGTTGTGGCTCAAATCCCGCTCGAATGTGATTTTTAAATGATTTTTTACTTTACATCTACTAAAATGCAAATAAATTTCCTGCGAAGTTCAAAAAATAAACCAGACAACATTTGCCGGGTCACTACACCAGGTTTAGATGCAGTTATCATTGGTATTGGCAAAGTTTATCGTTCTTTAGCAAACATCCAGAATTATTACGGTTCTAGTAAAAGAGAATCAAAAAGATTATTACCATTTTAATAGGTTTTTAAAAAGATCACCTTTATATATGTATTATACTATTATTACTACTATATATTATGTTTTTAACACAAAACATTATTTTAGTCAATTTTAATACCAGTTGTATCCAACCTCTCGAATATATTTATGATATTTGAGTATTTTCGATGGATAGTGTAAATCAACGCTATCAAAACTTTTGATAGTCGCGTACCCTTTTATACGTCAAGCCTAAACAACATAATTAAGCTATTTAAAAATGGCGTAACAAATACTTTTTATCTTATAAAGTACAAACGGTCGTTTCCAAATTTCATTAAATAATAATAATATTTAGCACCGCGTCTTACTACCCGTTCGGGTTACACGCTTTAAGTACTAATTACGCTAATGGATTAGGAATTGGGAAGGTTGAATTAAAGGAAGTGAACCCACGTTTGCGCGGAGGGAGAGTGGAAAACCATTTAGGAAAAACCACCCCCAGTTCACCCGACCGAGATTCGAACCTTGATCTCCCCGTCCTCAGCAGTTGAGCTCAACACTTCATTAAAGCTTTGGTGATCATATAAAAATATGCGTTTTCACACTTATCTCTGTTAAAAAAAATTACCATTAATAAAACCTTACGGTAAGTCATGTAATGCTAATCTTTAGCGTACCCTTGTAGGTACGCGAACACCAAGTTTGAGAAACTTTGGTGTTGATAGTGAAGATCGTGCAACTACAACACACTGCATTTATTATTATGACTATATTATATATTATAATTCTATAATTGACCTGGAACAGTAATGAAAAAACGTGTAGACAAGACACCATTCCTTTTCACTCCATTTCATGCAGTTAATAATTCGAGGCGATATTTTGAAGATGTATTTAGACTGGGAACGGAAGAGTGCCCATGAAGAATAAAAGGTGAGGGGGTAAATAGCTGGATTAGGTATGTTTAGGCACCCACCTTTCCACTTAGTTTTGCTGTTTTGTGGTGATTATAGCCTAATTTATCATCTCTCACTGTTCCTTTGTTCGAAGGCGAGAGAGAAACGAGATCGTTAATTTCACGTGGTATTGATTCACAGATGTATTAAATTATTTATCTATGCGAATGCTGAGGAACTTTTGCGATTTTGCAAGTACAGTAGCGCCCCACACTTTGTTGGGCTACCAAGGCATAGAGACTGTGTAAGGTTGAACTCTGCACCGGTTAAATAGTGGGTAACCCGCGGGATGCTTTCTCTTGTATGCCAATTATATAGGCAACCACAACAGTAGAAAATTAGTTTCCTCTTCTTTTACAAAAGAAATAAAGATATTAAAAAGTAGATCGCTTTATATTTCTATTCTCTACTTGTATAAACTAAACTAAATTTGTTTGAATAAAACCAATTTTCTGGAAATTTAGTATATATTTTTTTAATAGCGAAAATCTAATAAATACAGCTCAGGATTAATTTAACCGTCAATTAATTTTTTGTCAATTTAACACCAGAGTTTTTCTAATGACGCTTGTCAGACTAACAAAATAAATTAATTTGGAATTGTTTGAAGTAATTTTCCATCTGTCATAGAAGACCCAATCAACCGTGAGATTGCAATATTATTAGTTTTAGTTAGATAGTAAGGAACTAATTTGACGGTTAAAAAGTTACTAAAACAATTTTCATCAGTAAGTCTCAGGTGCTAAAAGCCCCAAATATTTTAAGTGAATTCGAAAGCCACAATAATACTCATAAAAATAAGTGTGTGGAAGTCGGGTGAATGTGAACTAAGGTGTATTCCATGACAGCGCCTGCTTTTCGACTGTAATACTTCATTGCTTACACATATGTATATCTTCTTATATACTCTAGTCGGGTCCAGGCGGTAACTGTGAACAAATATATTGCTGAAACTTATTTTTCAAATTAAATAAGTAAAACACTCGTTGGCCTACATCCCCGCTAAAACTAAAAATAGATTATACAAAGAGTTTATAATACAAGTTGTTGCACTACAATATATTGTCTCGTTATATTATGCTATAATCTTTGCCTTATCAATATTATAATTAGGTGACCTGGTGGTCTAGGGGTAAGGTGTCAGACTTTTGTGCTGGCGGCCGGGGTTCGATCCTCGGTCCCGGCACAGATTTATCTGATTACCAAACCCTTCCTTCACCTCTGACAAGACATCTTGTGAATGTGGGGAATGCCAGGCCTCCACCGTGGTTCGGATTCCACGTTAAACTGTAGGTCCTCCATTTCATCTCACAATCACCTTACCATTACACATTAGCGTAAGTGCGTACAACCCGAACGGGTAGTAAGACACGGTGCTAAGAATAGTAATGATAATAATAACATCATAATTGAAAACATGGCACAGACCGTAATGCTTCATTACGTAATGAAATGTCAATTAAATAATACACAAACTCATCCAAAGCTTACACTTTATTCATATTTTAAAATAAATTGGAAACCACGTTTCACTAAAATCGAAGCAATTGTTTAGTTTTTTAGTGTTTTCGTGGATTGTTACATTTTACGGTACAACTATATTATATAGAACCCAAACTGCGAGTAAAAGGATTTCCTGACAGTATGTTTTGAGTCAATAACTCTGAGAAATTTGATTTCAAACTACGAATAGGTAGAATTTTAGATCTCAAGTTTATATTCGAAAAACTATAGCTTAGGGAAACGTTTAGGATATTTATAGGCTTTAATTACCTTGTCAATTGCCTACGTTTTCCACTCTCTTCAATCTTACGTCAATACAACAAACTAACAACCGCTTCGGTGGTCGCATGGTCTAAGGCGTCACTCTCGCACTAGAGTAGAATTCCGATGACTGGAAGATCAAGGTTCAATCCCGGTCGGCTTCACTGAGTGTGGTTTTCTCCAAGTGGTTTTCCTCTCTTCCACGCACATGTGGGTACACGTCCTCTAAATTCAACCTTTATCATCCCTTAACCCAATATCATAATTAGTATATAAGAGCATAACCCGAATGAGTAGAAAGACGCAGCGTTATAAAAAAATACCTCTCTCAGAAACGATGTGGCAACACTGTTACGTCAACCACTCATTGTTTTAAGATATTGACTAAATGATGATACAAATTTCAAAAAATATGAGGGAGGGGAGAAAGCTAACTACTTTTATTATGTTTCAAAAACAGCTAAGGACATATTCATTAATGTAAAAAGTAATGCTAAATATGTGATAAAATAAACAGACAACATTCTAATTCATTGATAGGAGTTTCTTAAAATTGATGAAAATGGAATGATATTTGCTGTAAAATACAAAAAACAAATTTATCTTTAGTTTTTGTGTTCCGCGTATCTTTGCCCATCTGAACTATCCACTCAGTTACACTAATGGGATAGGGATAAGGAAGGTAAAATATATATAGAATACACCCGCATTCGCGTCAATACAGGGTGAAAAAACTGCTTTCATTACATCCGTCTGAGATTCGAGCACTGACCTTCCTCTTACTGAAAAATCATCCTGCGTGCCCACCAATGTGGGTAATTTATTTAGGGCTATATGTGTATCTCTTTTAAAGGATTTGATCAACTATATATGCATTTGCTACTCCTTTCCAAGAGCCTGTCAATCACCTTTAGAATGTAGTTGGTATATTTTTTTGTAATATAATTTTTAGAATTAATCAACCTTTTTTCTCTCGTCCTGTAAATATTGGTTTTCTTAAGTTGATTTGTTTCTCAAGTAATGACTTGTAAACGAGCACGTAATTAGTGCAAGTACAAGAATGCTTTTATTTATAAACTTTCTCCAGGTGGATTAAGGAGTTGTTGCAACCAGGAGGAGGAGAGTGGTGGAATGAGATAGTAGTAGAAACATCCCATCATTCCTGGGAAGACTTAACTTATTAAATCCTCAAGTTGGAACTTAAAGACAAGACTTATTTCCTTAAATAGCACGTTTCTGCCTTCATCAGATAGCTGTCGACTTTAGAAAGCCGATTTGTCACTCTCGCTTTCAACTTTATTCACTAAGTTTATCATGTAGAATTATCTAGGCCTAAAATGTTCAATCGATAGTATACTTATTATTTGGGGTGAATTTGAGGTTTCACTAAACACTTTTATTCGCAAAGAATGTTGTATTGCACTAATTCAGATTAATCTTCATGTGTGTGTATTTGTATGTATAAATATATTGTTATGTGTATATATTGTTAATATGTATACCTAAATTTATTATGTGGGATGGTTCCAGATACACTTTATGAACAGCTCTTAGCAGTTTTTCTCTTAACTTAACTTTCTAGGTGTTGGTGATTCTTTTTACCACAGGGCTAGTAGTAATAACTTCATTTTAATAGAAATATTAAACTACTAGTGTATAAAAAGAACTACATTGGCACTTACCCGCATCGGTAATTGCATGATCTAATGCGTCACTTTCGTGTTAGACTAGATTGCTGGTGAAAGGAAGATCGGGGCTAGCTAGAATTCTCGTCGGGTGGTTTTCCTAAACTGTTTCCCACTCCTTATCCTCATGAACTTGGGTAGATTTTCTAACAAAATGCTACCTAACTCATCCTTAAACGAAATTAATGTATGCATATAACTCGAATGGGTACAAAGACATGGTTAAAACCCCATCGGAATTTATCTACAAGGAGGATGTAAAACTAACTTTGGTGCAACCTTTTTATATTGAGCCCCGTAAACTCCAGTCCCGCCCCGCAAACTTTACCGTATATCTTAGAGAAACAATAATCAGTTCTTATTGTGATATTAAGATTCAACCGTGAAAGTTTAGAGAAGTAAATAAGTAAATATATAAAATGAAACCAATGGCTGCACTTAGAGCTGTTTAATTAACTCGAGTTTTGCGGAGGATCTAGAAAAATAAAACTTTTCTCCCTCTCGCCCTTTTTCCGTCTTCCAAAACAAGCTAATTATTTCAATCTGCTCCTCCACGTAGAAAGAAGCAACTAATTGCTTTTTCTCTGGCCCGCATTCTCCAGAACAAAGGATCTGATAACCCGCGGCGATTTATAGAAAGAAGCTCATGTTTGGGAGAAAACACCCAACGTTCCGAGTGGCGGTTGGTTCGTTCGGTCTATTACGGGAAGATAAGGTACACGTGGAAGCAACTGCTGTCGCTGTTCCTCGCGCACAACGTTATTGGGATTGGGTTTCTCTTGGAATTAATCTACTGCTAGACAGGTTGCTACCTTGCTTTGTTAGAATCCGCTATTCCGTAATTCTCGTAATTCTAGAAATACATTTTGCTGGAGTTGAAATTCTGTTGTATTGTATGTAATAATATATAGTCCCTTTGGCACAATGTGTTCCGTTGTTTGGTTAGAGATATGTTATCAAAAGATGTGTTCATATGAGTACATAGGTTGAACAGTTTTCACAATCAAAACGTAAAATAAAATCTTCTTTATTTAAACACAGTAAAGTCATGATGAGAATACATTTATATCCAAAAGACTCCTCCTTCAGCCACTTCGGTGGCCGCGTGGTCTAACGCACTATTTTCGTGTTAAACTATACTGACGAATACGAGGAGATCGGGGCTATATTCTGGTCCGGTTCCCTGAGGGTGTCTTTTCCTGAATGGCTTTCCACTCTTTTTAGATGCAAAATCAGATGTGGAGGGTACCGGGGAAACTAAAAATACCCGGGTTGGACCGACTGAAGTGATACAAAAATAATTAGTGGAAACAAATTAGAACTTGATTTAAATAGTACTAGGAATCATTGTTACCACATTAGAGAAATTAAATAAAAGGAATACAAAAAATTGGGAAATTGACATACATATATGTATATATGTGTATGTATATATAGTGGTGGTCTTTGAAAATATGGACAAGAATTTCCTATATTTTCATTGTTTTTGTAACAATCTGTAACTTACTATCCGTTTCAAACGGTTTGGTGGAGTGCTTCTGCAACAATATACATTATTTAATTTCACAAATCTTAAAAAGTTTTTTGTAAATGTCTCTATTTTAAGATAGAGGCAAGAGAAAGACTTGTGCGTTGCACCTTACCATTTATTTTAGTAGCGTCTTACTGCCCATCTGGACTATATCATTTAATCAGACTAATTCTGTAGTAATTAGGAAGTTTTGATTAAATAAAATGTACCCGCATTTACACTAAGAGTATATAGGGAAAACATCAAGGGGATAATTATTGGTTTCATAAACATATATTTCAAATAAAAGATTTTAAGTTTTAATAGTACTACAACTGTACAATAAAGTTATTTATTTCGTATCTGAAATAGCTACAGAGATATGATCATATTTGGAAATGTTTGCTTATGCAAGGTGCCCTCAAAGTCACTTTCACGGGAAAATTATAATTGACATCTTGTTTGTAATATTAAACAGTACTTGGATAAAAGATTTAATCAAAAGCGTTATAGCGGGTTTGGAGAAAACTTTTTCTTTCTCTTTTTCCACTTCAGTAAAATACCCTTAATTTTAGGGTTTGATAATTAATCCAAAAAAGGCCTCGGAGAAACCTTATGAAAACCCAACATACCAAGTTTTAGCCCGATGAGTAAAATAGTTTCGACTACATGCCGAGATACAGACGACATCGCGAAAACAACTTTTTCTGTTTTAGGGGGTATTGAACGTTGACATTTGTCAAAATCTCGAGTTTGATTTCTTACGATTAGGCCTACAATATTTCTTTCTGGAAGGGTCGAGAAAAAGTAAAAATATGTATGATAATTTTTACCTCAATACAACATAAGTTTTAATTCAATTGACATTAAGAAGCTTCACACAAGTGTGGACGAGATATCAACGCATTTAAAGCTCCTCTCTCAAAGTTTTACTTTTTGATGGGGGGTAGAGAGGGGTCGCGCCAAGAGGCGGACTTTATTACGGTGGCTTGTCGACCTCAATGACTCGGATTAGCTTATCTAAATTGCAAGCATTAGTAGTGACAGAATCTGTTTCGCCGCTAATGCGGACGTAATTTTATTTAAGCCAGTTGCGAACAGCTTGTGTGCGGGGAGGGAAACTGTGCTGCTATCTGTTGTTGGTAGAAAGTATTAACCTAGTTAAATTCCACCCCCTTCTTAAAATAGCTGCTCGTTTTAGAATGGCTGTTGAACCGTGAAGGTTCAATAGATTCTGCGTCATAACTGCTCCTTATCGTGAATTAAGTAGCGGCCATTCTTGTTTTCATAAAGTATCTTGTTTGTTGTCTTCGCGGTCGTTGGGGAATTTTAATTAATTCTTTCTACTCGGCAATTAATACTTATTGTGTTATCAACACTTGAGACTTCTTCCCAAAGATTTGTCACTATGTCTATCCCCATCCTTTCCGCATGCAAATGCAGGTGCACATCCTGTAAAACTGACGTACTCATAACTACACCTTCAACTGCATCTGTGGGCACACGGGCTAAATTTTAGGCTCATCTAGTCTAGTTGGCCGATGATTGAGAGATCGAGGTTTTGATCCCGGTACTGAAGGTGTTGTTTTATTAAATGTTTTCTTACTCTTTTCATGTAAATTCGGGTACATTTCCTCCCAATTTGTTGCTCTTATACTTACCTCAACGTAATTAAAATGTGTGTAGGATGAATGGATGGATAGTAAGACAACCTATTAAACTGTTAATAACCTTAGGGCTTGTTTTAAAAAAACATCATGGTTAAGGTTTTTGAAGCGTTTCCCTTCATATAGTAAATTTGAACCTCTCTACCTCATTTTTATATAAACAATTTTAAAAGGTGCAATATTTTTTTCGAAACACCGGTAATCTACTAGAGCAGCGATTCTCAACCTTTTTCAACTCCCAGCACATTGAACAAAGCTGTAAAATTGTACAAGGCACACCATCAATCTTTTAAGGAAAGATTTTATCATTAAAATAATGAGTATTAAGATTGTGTCAAAAAATTCAATAGCTAAAATTCTACGAATTGTGTTATTTTTACAAATAGTGGTAAATAATGATTTTAAAAGATTTATATTTATTCCTTACATTTTTTCTCGCTTCGTTTTTTCCTCCACCCCTAAACTTCCGCCTTATTGTTATCTCCTATTGGTCCTGCTCTTGTGTTCCCCATCTCGCCTAAGATGTGTCTCACACGGACGAGTGAAGAGCACGTTTCGTTTTGTTCTCCGCAGAGTCCTAGTTCGGTCCACCGGGTAACTTGCCCCTCTTGTGACTTGTGAAGATGTCACTGATCCCGTGCATGGTTTTATGCTTGCCGTGTCGTTGCGGTGTGCGATTCTGGGGGTGAGGGTGGGGAGCAGAACGGCCTAGTCCGTATAACCTCTCCGTAGGATCCGAAAAGGCATTACCGGGATTTGTTTATGTGGACGAGTTTTGTTGTGCGTGCTTCTGTAAAGGAAGGCTCATGAAAAAATATTTTACCCTCCCACCTCTCTCTCTCTCTAACTCTTCCTGGCTTGGTTGAGCGGAAGTAAGCCGGAAGCAAGGGCCCTTCTCAAGGTCTCCTGGGAGATCATGGTGGAACGTCTATATTTTGTACTGTACAGTCTGTTTCGTAAAATTACATGTTAGTCGCTATTTTAATATTTTCATTAAAAATGGTACAATTTTACACTCTTTACTTTTGTTGCTTACATTTTATTTGGTTATGTTTATTCAGATTTAATCTATTTGCGTTTATTTCGTATGGCCTTGGTGATGGAACCTTGAGACTTTAATTAATTTCACCATAAAATTGTATGTATTCATTTTTAATATATTTATGACACTATACTTTACGGTTTTCTCATTTAAAATACAACAATTTATTGGTAATTTTGCTATGCATTGTATGAATAAGTTATATAATCCTAATATAAATATTTGTATACAGGTGTAATAAAAACTTTTCCCTTTTGACTATTGGTAAATACTTAGTACGTATTAACCATTACATGATAAATAAATGGTATTTGGGTTGTATAACCTTGCTGGACCAACTTGTAGACTTGTTGGGTCAAGAGCTCCCAAATCGTTTTTCCCACACTGGCATTTACGCTCTTAGTGAAAGAGAGAACATATTGTACACTTTACCAAATATATATTAATCTGATATTTTTATTGAAGTCTCTTTAATAATGTAATTTATCGACTGGCTCTATACAAAACCTAATATGTTATTTATATTTAATTATATTTTTCACTGTGATATTTGAAGTTTAATTTCTAAACACATACGAAAAAATCAACATAAGACTTAGAAATTAATCTAATTTTTAAGACGTCAAGGTAATTAAGTATACAATTAGTAAATAAATAAGTCAACACGCCGGAATCAAACCAGGTTTCCTAAAACTTGCCGAAGACTAGGATCGTTTTTTATAGGTCGATGTAATCGCCATATTTTTTGAAAATAAAATATATGTTAAATCTCAAAATGGGGTTGGAAAAATCTCTAGGGTGCACTAGACTGAATATCACATTATTAGGAATGGTCTTATCGTGGTTTTTTTTACCATAAGAAGGGGGCAGGGGTGGTTGGTCTTGGGTTTTCGTCCTCGACGCTGACGTGCAGTCAAGTCGAGCTCTCTTTGGACCTCATTTTATTTTATAGCGTTATAAAGCTTGGCAGGCGCACTACTCCCTCTTCACTTCCTTAACAATACACTCTGCTTTAAGACGTGGTTTGCTTTAAGACTGGAGCAGATTTTATTCTGCTTGGAAATACATTACGAATACAGCAACAGTTAGGAGAAGCAATGGAAGACTAGTGACGTGTTTTAACAATATAGCAACACAACCAATAGTGACATTCTTACCTTGGCTGAATATACTATGACCCTATATTTTAAACAGTACCATAATGGAATCAAACAAGGTAATATTTCTGCCTTTCGTGGAAAACGAAGTGTACCTTTCGATAAATGTGTAAAAGAAGGCATCGGTTTTGTTAAAAATATAATTTGGAATGTGCATTTAAGAGCGCTGCCTATTCGAAGAGAAATCTCTTCGAATTGTGGTATGTCTTAGGAAATTTGTTATAGGCCTATTAAAATTCAAATCCACCAAAGCAAACTTATATTATCTTTAAATTTTTCTCTGGTGTGTCTCTTAATTAGTGACTGCCAGTGTTTCATCATTTACCTTACTCTCAGAACCGTGACCTTTCTAAGGTCGTTTAAAATAAGCTAATTTTACCTTTTCAAACATTTTTATAAATGGTAAAACATAAAACTTAAGGTTTATAATGCTATGGGGACCCTGTTGATGTTCTCGCCTTATTGGTGGTAATCATATTTTAAAATAATAAACCACTTCTTAAATAATGCAGAATTTTTATAGTAAGAACATACAATCTCACTAATTTGATAAAACTCTTTAAACGTAATTATTTTATTTGCAAATACCGATTACTTGTTTTTAATAAGGCTTTACTGAAATACATCTTTGCGATACCCCTAGTAAATTAATATGTAATAACATAGTTCATAAAATACAATGACACACTGTTATAAATCCAGAAAACTCTCGTAGAATTGCTTCATCAGAAATATTTGTGAGTTTAGAATATGCATGAAAGTAAATTAATTGGCTTTTAAAATGATAATCATATGATGTACTTAAATAAAGACAGCATACTACACTAACATACAAACTCGCTGCTTTCCATTTATACATACAAACTGTAGAAATGAAACGTTATATTATTCAAAGTACACCTACAGTTCATTTGTCATTGGAAGAGCCTTATCTGGCAGATAGAAAAGTTACTAGATTTACTTCCCCGCATTCACACTTTAGGTAATGTTATTTGCAGTGGGCACTTTAGATATATATTATCATTACCTAAAGAAAAACCACACTAATAAAATGGTAAAATGCTATCAATGCTGGCCGCAAAATAATGTGTTTGTATTTTATAAAAGGCTTGTAATGATCATGTTTTGGACCCCTCTCATATATTTAAAAAGTCATGGATGAAGGTATTTTTATTCGATAAGCTGTATGTAAATTATTCTTTTAATACTTAATTCATGGAGAGTCACATGCTTTTCAGAAATAATGTCAATGAATTACACCATTAAAACTTATTTTTATTTCAAAGATCAACTCCGTAGAATTTAGTAAATTCTCGTGACTCGCTGGCTCCCTCTACCAATAGGAAGCTAGCCTTCACAACATCTGTCGCCAGGGCTATTTCTATTAGTTGGTTTTGTCACTGGTGACAAGGGGTTCAAGGGGCAAGGGGCAGGTCATATATAAGCCGCTTGTGGGTATTAATCCATATGAGTGCCGGTAAAATATATAGCAGTAACATAAATCAGCATAGCACATGGTACTCAGAACGCGGAACGTGTAATATCACAGAAAAACAATTTTAACAAAAACTGTATTACATAATGTATCACATCTTCAGTGCCGAAGGTGTAGGGGTAATCACATAAATAAACTGTGTGCAACATTAAAAGTCTTGTTTATTTAATAAGAATAATCAGATCAAGTAACCGCGCGCAAGTGCGCAGTAAGGCATACTCGCGTCGTCACCAACATAAAACCCAACATCGTTAAAAGGTAATGCTCAACCACAGGGCATTATCTTATTATAAATCCGTATCATCTTAATTAGTGCTCGATCATGGGGCAAATATCAACATATAATTTCAATATAATTTCAATCGGTGCCCATCGTGGGCTGAGAACACTTTAATTGGCGCCCATTGCGTGGCGTAATATTTCACAACATTCAATATCATCTTAGGCTCTTCCCATGAAAATTGGACTGTACAGCATAATTTAGAAAGTGATTCTATTGTATAACTTTTATTAATCTTCCGTACATCCGTGGAGGATAATAAAAAGAAAATAATTTGATTGAGCATGTTTTTATGAACTTTTTATTGTGTTCCGACACATCATATTTACTTCTTTTTTTTTAGCACCGCGTCATACTATACGTAAAGGTTGTACGCGTTCAACATTTACAATTCACAGCCAGGTTGTATAGTCATGTTTAGCTTTTCTTCTCGAATGTTCCACGAGACGATGGTGTTATTGCAAATCCTTGTGGTGTGTAATTGGCAATAATCTGTTTTGGGTGGTGAGGAGCTATAAGCCGATAAGAAACCTAACACTCTTTAAGGGGAGAGGGGTGAGTTAAAGAGAAATCGCTGTACGAAGGAGGTGGTGGGACGGAAGAACGGAATTGGCTAAACGCAATAACAAAATTGGATTTCGTTCTGCTCCCCTTCTATTTCACCGGAACTTCCGTCGCAAAAAATAAATAAATAAAAAAGTAAACTCCGCGGTGTCGAAATTTGTTGAAGAAATCAACCCGGTGTCATCTATTTTATCAGATTAATATAGGTGCACATTCTCACCAGCTAATCTTAAAGTATAACGCGAATTAAAACGTACGTCAATATTGTAGAACAATTAAAAAACAAAACTTATTATGTAAATCTCTTCTGTCGAAGAACTGGTGTAAGATAACAGGGTCTGTCACGAGGGCATTTGGAGACCAGGTTTCGTTCACAGACCTAATGCACTTGGATTGTTTCTAGGCCTCTTCCGCTTTACCCCACGCGTAAGCAAAGTGTGATCTTCTCGCCGGGTGAACACGGTTGCATTTTCTTTTCTTAACATACTTACTCTATAAAGATAAATAGTTTTACTCGCTTATCTCCTAGTATTGCAACCATAAGTAGCCCTATGTAAAAAAAACTGTTGGAACTCTGTATGTTCCATTCATGGAACAATACTCACTATCTCTAAACATTAAACAATTCCACAAATACTGAATTCCACAATTACTGAATTACTCCCTTATAAACAGACCTCCTGGCATAATGGCCAAAGCTCTTTGTAGTTGTACTAGTAGTCCCGGGTTCAATTCTCGGCTGATACCGAGAAATTTTTCTCGAACAGGGAATACTTCCCACGGTCACCAGGGTTTGGTTAATTTGGCCCAAGTTTGGTTAAGGTTTTCTTTCGACACTCGTGCAATAGATTGGACTACCACTGACGAAGAGATTGGGACTCAAATATCAGTAAGGTATACCAGATTGGGACTCAAATATCAGTAAGGTATACCAGATTGGGACTCAAATAGCAGTAAGGTATACCAGATTGGGACTCAAATAGCAGTAAGGTATACCAGGCGTTTTTTTCCCTAAATGTTTCCCACTCTCTTGACGCAAACCTGATTACATTTACTCTAAATTCTCCCTTTCTATTATAAATATGTGGATGACCCGAATGGTGGACACGGCGCACAAAAAACTACCTTTTTTCTAACATATTTCACAACCATGGTCAAATTTTTATAGGAAGAGCCTTTTAGAAAACATGAACTCATTTTTTGCTGCTCAAATAATTGATCAAATCTACTATAATATGTTATTGGTGTTATTTTATAATATATATTAAAAGTGACAGCTGCATATCATATGTCTTGACGTAATGCATACGTGAAAATACCCTTCTGTCAAATGTTTGTCTGTGAAAATTAGACTTTAGGTAACCACGGTTAAACATCTCAGATGAAGTGAACTTCGGTGGTCTTGGGGTATAGTGCTCGCCTGAAGACCCGATGTTCGTGGGTTCAAACCCAGCTGAGGTCGATGGTTTCCCCTTGTGCGATAAAAATTGGTAGCGCAACTTCCTTCGCAGGGGAAGTGAAGCCGTTGATGCCATGTCGATTTTGGCGTGTAAACGAACCCTGGAACCCATCAACATTGATAGGCCCTTTCCCTCACGTTCATAGAACGTAATCCTCAAACACCTCCAACCAATGATCGATATATTGCATCCGTATAAGGAACTGACTTTTAATGTAATGTGTAGTCTGCTGAAAATACTTATATTAAAAACCTGTATGAAATTTCCGTTGGAACTACTCTATTTATGTACTACTCTTTGCAGACTATACTTAATCCTCTTAAATTCCGTTTTAGTGCTGTTCTTTATTTTTGATGTCAGTTAAACGAGTCGCATTGCGGTAACACTAAGCATTTTCTCCCTCTTTACACCCTTTTTCCACTTTTAGTATATCATCCCTTAAATTCCTTTACTACCCCTGTTACACCCTAATATTAGTTAATACCTTGCACTCTGCTGTGAACGCTAGTCTACCTCCGTCTCTCCTTAGCGACCTTTAGAAATTAGCTTCTCAAAGATAGGATCTAAATGAAATACTAAAAGAAACTTCATCAGCCTCAAGATAGTGGCTGATCTTTAATGGAGCCATCCACTATCCATCGAGTAGGGTTCTGTTAGGAATAACCTTTTATTAAATATGAACATATACAGGTGGTGCCATAACACGTGGGACTCCTTCAGCTGTGGACGGGAGACACCAAAACCATGATTTTTTCCCCATATAAATATGTGTGCCATTTGATCGTGTTTCCGAGTTTCAGCTAAGTTATTCCACTAAACTGTTTGTATACTATACTTGATATCTCTCGACCTGTTGACTAGGTATGTTCTGCAGTGGTTACCAAGATATCTCTTGACCTGTTGACTAGGTATGTTCTTCAGTGGTTCCCAAGATATCTCTCGACCTGTTGACTAGGTATGTTCTGCAGTGGTTCCCAAAATGTGGCCCGCAACAACCGCCAAAATTTAACAAACTAAAAAGTTAAAATAATAATTAATCAACACTGCGCTACATGAAAAACAAGTATAGAAATAAACTTAACATGCATTCGGATTTTAGAGTCAAAGTGTCCAGCCTTCAAACTGATCTTCAAGAAGTGATGGGGAAAAAGAAGAGGTTTCACTTATCTCACTAATACTAGATTCAAATGAATATATTTGAACTTTTTCATATTTAATAAATTTTAATGTAGGCCTATCTAACATTTTTGTGTGTTAACTATTACTATCATAGTCATTATTATTACAACTAGAGTAGTGTGAAAATAAAAGTATGTAAAACCTATTTGATTTACTGTGCCTGCCAAGTTCCCAGTTTTGTAATTTTTCTATTATTAATTATTAATATAGGGAAAGGGGAACCGGGGTTCTACTTTCTATAAATAGAATAGATTAGAAAAAAAAGGGAGTCCGACGATCTCAAAAAGCCTCTTTGAGGGTCCTTGACTGGTAGGTAATTGGGAACCCCTTTTCTATGGACTATTCCAGTTTATTCCAAACACTTGGTAGTTTTGAAATAGTGTGACATTCTATGACACGACGACTGCAGACTTGTATTTAGGCCAAAGGTGGCCATTTTGAACACTTCCTATGATGTTAAGCATCTCTACTTTACTGGAGCACAAATATGACTATAACTCGTAAACAAGGTCAGATGGGATACAAGTTTGTATAACAATTTTTCATTGTTTTGTGTCTCCTATCCACCGCTGAAGTGGGTCCCACATATAACGGTGCACGATATAATTTTCGGTTATCATTGATAGCATTTTTGTCGAACTCGGTAGTCTTGGGGTAAAGTGCTCATCCTGAGGACTAATGTTCGTGGGTTCATACCCAGGTGGCGTTGACGTATCTTTACTGAGCGATGAAACTCCGTAGAACAACTTCCTTAGGAGGAGAAGTAAAGCCATCGGTCCCATGTCAGTTGTGACATGTAAAATAATCCTGAAAGGTATGTGAAAAATCTTACCCTGCAAAATTGTTAGGTTCTCACTCTTAGAAATTCTCATGTGCTGAAATAATCAGTCGGTTCGGAAAGTGCATATTAAGTACCTAAAATAAATTATTAATGTGTGTACATGTATATATAGATATATATATATATATTCACTGATAATTTATGTGAGAAATTAAACTAAAGTAAAAGTGATAGTCCAAATCTTCCTCTCCAAGATGTGGAAACAAGGGGCATGGCCTACCCCCCTCCCCCCTCCACACACGTTTTGGTCTCACTTTCTCACCAGGCTTTATTTTAGTTGTATGGGATGGCATTTCCACTGCATTTAGTATATACCATTAATTTACCCTTTCATATAAAATATATCAAATATTATAGGAGCTATTGTACTGTATTTTATAAAGGGCTCTTCCTATAAAACCTATAAAAATTGGACTGTAGATTTTCTGGGGACATAGTAAAATATTTATAAAAAATCAACCATGCTTGTATTTAAATGGTTATTTTAATGGAACCTTCAATTTTTAATAACTCATTAGGTTGGGTTGTATTTTGACCTATAAAATAGTTTGATTTTTCCTCGTGTATATTTATTTATATACATGTATTTAAATAAATAAAAATGGAACTTCATCATCGGCATCATTATTACTAATGCAATCTGTCTTAATGGGTTGCTACAGATCATTTGTCGAATCAAATGATCTGCAGTTACTCATTATGAAAGACTGAATTATTAATAATACTAATGATATTAATAATAGTAATAATAATAATTTATTGTTATATTTTTTAACTTTCTCTGCAATATAATATATTTTTGTATATTTTAAATCCACCTTCTTAACACCCGCTTTAGTTGCAAAATGGTATTAGGCGTCACTTTTGTGTCACTGCTGAAGACGGGGAGGTCGGGTTCGGATATCGACCGGGTCTAAATAAGGTGTTTTTTCCTATATGGTTTCACACTCTACTTCCACGCATATTTGGGTATATTACCTCTAAAATACTTCCTTTCTCATCCCTACCTCAATATATTAATAATAATAGTTGCGTATAACCTGAACAGGTAGTAAGACACGGTGATAAAACAAATAATAAAATGCCTTCCTGCCGCGATTCCACTTCAGTTGCTGTGTTCGTGAGCGCGATCTCTCGAGGAGGGAATCTGACGCCGCGAGTGGGTTACAGCGTATAACCCGCTGATAGAGACAGATTGCTAGTCTGTTCGCAATGCTAGCGGCCGCCTCTCACCAAACTACACCTCTCCCATCTGTTTCTATTATGTCCAATTCCTCGTTCCTCTGTAGATAAACCTTTTTGTAAGGGATTGAAGGTTTGATGAGGTGTGTGCCAGGCGCCACCACCACGTTTTGTTTACGTGCTTAAATCCGCCGGTCGATACTGTTCCAGCCCTGGGTTTGCATATTATTTAGTTAAAGTTGGATATAACTTTGTTTGGTAAAACAATAAATACTGCACAGTTTAAACATGTTTTGCTGGAGTATATGTAGCCATTGTCTCTTACACATATTAACTTTAAAAAAATTGTTTCTTAGTACCCGCTTGCTCTATACGTACACGTTAATTGAATAGTAATGAGTAATGTTAGAGATTAAATTAAATGTAACCGCGTTTACATGGAGGTAGAGTGGGGAATCCTTTAGTAAAAAAAATAGCCTTGGTATACTCAGCTGGTATTTGAATCTTGATCTCTCCGTCACCGCTAATCCAGTCTAACACGTGTTTCCAGATTGCATTCTGTAGATAATTGTGTGTAGGTGATATCCAACATTGAGCCATGGCATCCCGATATTACCGACTCGGCTGTCCAAAATCTCTTTTCTTTCCCATGTGGCATTCATCTATATAAACCTTTTTAATACATATTTTACCCGTCTCGGTGTTCGAATGGTCTAAGACGTCACTCTCGCAGTAGACTAGAATACCGATAACGTGGACATTGGGGCTCGCAAGTTGAGTGAATTTTCTTAAATGATTTTTCACTTTCTCTTCGTGAAATGGGGGGTATACTCCCTCTGAATTAAACTTTCATAATATCTAACACATTAACTTAGGCTTAATTAGTTAATATACGTTTAACTCAAACGAGTAATAAGACGCGGTTGCAAAAAATAATAGTCAAAAAATAAATCTCAGCTCCATGGCCAGATTCGCAACACAAGTCAGACAAGAAGAAGGCGTTGGACAAAAACAACAAGTAAAACTACCGGCTGGTAGGCACGGCAAATGATATCAGACCTTCTTATATGGTTTACCTGAGATGGGGAGGTTGGGATTATAATCACGGCCAGTTGTACGTTTCTTAAATCTTAAATTGTCTCCTACACTCCCTCCACGAAAATCTTAATACGCTTCCTGTAAATTCTACCTTTATTATCCCTGCCTCATTGTTGTAAATATTAGGATATTCTGGGTAGGGCTGTGGTATCGATACTGTACTCATTATAAGTATACCGTGATAGTATTGAGGGAAAAGTATCGATAGCAGTAAGTATCGGTACAGAAATTTTAGTCTGGAACATTTTTTTCAATGTTTTTATCGTGTACTAATACTTTCGACTTTTGCATTATAATTTTATTTTCATATTTATTTAAACAATGGAAATTATAATGATTTAACCTTATTATAGTTTACTAAAGTCTATCGCGTCTATTTTATATGTCAGAACGTGGAAAGTATAATAGATAATATTGTATGATGGGTATTTTAAAAGGTTTTACCATTCCAGCTTTCAAAATGTCAATGAAAATGTAGCTGATGGAAAGTTATTTAATAGTTAAATATGATTTGTAATTATTTATTTTTTCAATCTATTTTGTACCCTTCTCTAACCATAGTAAACATTTAATACCAGCATGAATTAAGATAACAAAAAAGTGGTTTCGTTCGATACCGATCTGATACTGGAGTGGTAGTAGTAATATCAGTAAAAGTATCGGAAGAAAGTATCGAGTAAAAATACTAGTATCGAAAGGAAAATATTTATATTACTAATTATCGATACTTTTTTCACATCACTTATCCTGAGTGACAAAAACTAAGGGGGCAGTCATAACCGTGCTCAGTTTCGTTTGCTACTGCGCATGACGTCACTTGGAATACAACTGCAAGAAAGTGTCACGTTCTTATCGTAATCTATACATGCGCGTGTCAAAGATTTTGTTTTAACTCAAGCGTGAAACCACAACCCAAATCATTTTGGTGATATATGTAAGGGTAGTTTTAAATACGTAGTTTATTCTCTGACACGCAATCAACTTAACCTCGGTTGGTTTCAAACATATTAAATATGGACACAAACTGACACCGTGTCTCAGTCGGTAGCGTGTATGTCTGCTGAGATAAGGGTCTCGGAATCGATTCCTGGCATGACCGAAAAATGTATCATTGGTGAAATGTGGGTTTCCCCTTTAACAGTGATGAATTAATGGCCAGGGGCTGGGCGTTGTGTTTGTTATAGTTGTAACTAAGTTTAAAAGTGGTGTGCTGATATAATCAGCCGGTTCAGAAAGTGCACGCTAAATACTTTAATTATGAATATTAAAAATAAGGACACATAAATTAACATATTTTAAACCCGCCTCGGTGGCGTAGTTGGCTAACGCGCTAGTCGTGTTGAGCTCGACTGCTGAGGACGGGGAGATCGAGGTTCGAATCTCGGTCGGGTGAACTGGGGTGGTTTTTCTTAAATAGTTTTCCACTCTCCCTCCACGCAAATGCTGGTTCACTTCCTCTAATTCAACCTTCCCAATTCCTAATCCATTAGCGTAATTAGTACTTAAAGCGTATAACCCGAACGGGTAGTAAGATGTGGTGCTAAATAATAATAGTAACATATTTTAAACGTAAGGCCTACACTTAATTCGCAGCTATTTGAAATTAAATTTAGGAAGTAACATCAAGAAAGTAGACTACAAAATTTATTTTACATTAATTAATTTTGTTTCAAAACATATGCACATGTAACTACGCACATAATATATTGGTTATAATCATATACAAATAGTTCAATTATCATAAAATTATTCAAATAACTAATTAGCCGCTTCGGTGGCCGAATGGTCTAAAGCTCGCAGCCAAGGCGTCACGCTCATATTAGACTGTCCTGAAGATGCGTATAACCTGAACAGGCTGTAAGATGTGGTGATAAAAACAGTGCAGTATTCCTAACACAGGGTGAATCCTTTGTATACAAAAATAAATACTCTAATGATTTGTTTTTTATATGTAAATTTGTTTGAACTCTCTAATTTAATTGAAAATAACATTTTGCCATGGACTGGTTCTTTAACTATTGGCAGGATAATTTTATACTAAAAATATTAAGCAACGCATTAAATAATTTAATCACTTTAGTTAGCATTCACGTCAAAAAGTTATTTTCATATTTATAGATTATTGCTAGAAAAACTGAATTAGATAATATCCGAGTCACAGTTTTTACTTTTTGTCCATTGCAACATTTTACATCTAAGGGAAGCTTCGTCACTTTTGGCAAAAGATTAATATCGTTTAATTCTCTGTTTATTATTTCCTGGATATTTTTATACAATGATATCACTTTGAAGAACAAAGTATTTGTCTATAAATTGATTTATAGCACGTTTAATTAAATGGACATTATCAAATACAAACACATTTTATTGTAATATCAAATACCCATTTTTTTAAATCCTTCACGTTACTCATTGTCCTCTTATATAACTTACTAGCAATCCCACACGTCGTTACCCGTGACCCACTGTGGCATTGTGTTAGAAATAGCCTAATTAAAAAGCTAGTTAAAAATCCTGCTTTGAGGTGCATTCGGACCACCTCACACCTACGTGCCGTAGATTTGGCTGGGCATCGCACACAAACAAACAGACAAACACTTCCTTTTCTACATCTACATAATATTATAAAGAGGAAAGATTTGATTTTTTGTTTGTTTGTAATGAGGAATAAATTAAATTTTCAAAATAAAATAGAGCCTATACTACTCGCTGATAATGTAGCTTTTTATTGGTGAAAGAATTTTTAAAATCGGTCCAGTAGTTTTTGAGTGTATCCATTACAATAAAAAATAAAAAATATTTCCTCTTTATAATATTAGTATAAATATATTAGTGTAGACAATCGCTTCTACTTGAAAACTATATTCTTAAAATCCGAATATAATTTAATTAAATTACTCATTAGTTGGCTGGTCAAAATAGTTAATACTACACTAGTTATTTCCTGTTTGCTAACACATTTCGTGCCATGCAGACATGTGTTTTACTAAATTGACCAGGTGACCTGGCGGTCTAGGGTTAAGGTGTCAAGACTTCTGTGCTGGCGGCCGGGGTTCAATCCTTGGTCCCGGCACAGATTTATCTGATTACCAAACCCTTCCTTCACCTCTGACAAGACATCTTGTGAATGTGGGGAATGCCAGGCCTCCTGTGGTTCTGATTCCACGTTAAACTGTAGGTCCTCCATTTCATCTCACAATCACCCTACCATTACACATTAGCGTAAGTGCGTATAACCCGAACGGGTAGTAAGACGCGGTGCTAATAATAATAATAATAATAATACTAAATTGACCTAAGACATTTCATCCTTTGTGTCAAAACAGCTTTGATTACTTATTTTCATTTAATCGAAAGAGAGCAGCACAGTAATTTCATAAAATTCTCTTAAGTTTTTAACACCGTAAATTTAATTACTGTTAAGTATCGAGTTTGAAGTTTTTCATCAATTGACTACTATATAAATTGGTCTCTTAATTAGTTGTTTTCATATTGATTTTATATTAGGGCTGACAAGCCCATTTATTTTGTGTTTCTTCTTTAGTTTAAAAACATAAGAACTAGACTTTTCAATGATGCGTCTAATATTACTACACCCAAACACACAGAATGCTATACTTTACCACCCATCAAGAGATGCACTCTTATATTGCCAACCCTAGTTTCTCTCCAAGTACCATGGTGTCGTCCAGATGACGTCAAGCAGGTAGTGATAGAAAGGGAAACCTCCACAAACAGTGCCAGACTGGGCGAGCGAGTAAAAATTAAAATAGAACACATTGGTTGTAACGAGAGGTGGCCAGACTGGAACGAGTGACTGACTGAGAGTATGCGCTTGAAAGATAGCAGCAATATTATATATGTGTGTGTGTGTGTATATATATATAACTGATATGTTAAAATACTTTAATAGTATAATGGAACAAGGCCTTTACAAATTATAATCACCATTAGCTTGGAGAGAGGATGAGAAAACCACATCAATAAATCACTTGTTAAAGACCACCCTCAGTTCACTGAGCCAAGATTTGAACCTTTGCCTCCTCGTTAACAACTATCGAGAGCTATCTGCTAATCACGCGCTCGCAAGTTTGGACATGCGGTCGCTCGCTCGCACGCCTGTCAGTCTTGCCGAACCCTTTGGCTGGTCGCCCACCAATTTTACAAAACGTCCCATGGCGTCATATGACAAATTGTTAGATCCAATGAGCGACGATGATGTGACAAAGGCCGGAAAAAGTTCAAGCCTAATCACTGTCATGGCGTCAGGTGTAGATGATATAGATTTTTTACTTTTAAGTAGTTGTTTTTACTGATATACTCCCATACTTTAATAGCTAGATCTTGATTTGAATAGTCCATATGAGTCAAATCATATAATGTGGGCGTATTTCGCACAAAAATACTAACTTGCCAATATCCGAATCCTCTAACATATTGAGATTGTTAAGAAAAAAGAAATAAAGTAGCCTAAAATAAAACGAGAGCTCCAGAGTCATGCTGCCAACAATACACAATATAATATGGTATGCGGGCAACAAACAACATTGAACAGAAGAGCTCAGCGCATGCGCGGGAAGGTTTGTCAAGACGAGCGAAGTGCACGGACCTTCATCGGACATATGTTCGATGTCATATGAGAATGTCTGATGTCAAATAACAAAGTCAGTTCGGTGTGCGGCAAATTATTTAAACAACGTGGACAATTTTTCGTTGCACTGTCATATGACAAACTGTCTTGTCAAATGAATATTTTTGTCAGATTGTTGGGCGGCCTTACCTTCTGTTCTTAGTACCTTTGGTAAAGACCACTGATTCTAAAATATGTCTTATCTTTGTAGATCCCCTTACCCCCCTCTTTTTTTTTAAACACTTGGTGGCGTCAAATTTTCATAAATCCCTCCATCGAATTCAAATCAATTTGTTATAAACATAAACTACATGACTTCACAATAGTCATGAAAAATGACATTTTATTCTTCTACTATTTAAAGTTTCGGAAAAAAATGGGGAATTCCTTCTGGAAAACAAAGGTAATTTTGTTTTAAGAAAATAATGGTAACTCTGATAATTGTGTATGTATTGAACAGCTCTTAAATTGCCCTAAACAAAGATATTAATAATTCGTTGTCTCGACGTAAGGAATAAAATCCTAGATAAAACATTACAAATTCCACAACGATAGGATCGTAATTGCGAAAGACGAGATTTAAATAAATGTGTTATTTTTTTCTATTTTCACTCGAACGTTAATGTGTTTCTCAAACATTTATTTCTCGCGCAAATTTTCGTATGAATTGCAAATTATTTCTGCTAATGGATGCTATTATAGTAACTGTCCTTCAAAAAGAAGAATTGTAAAATGAATTTCTCTGATTAATTTAGATTAGATTTATTTCATTTCACTCGAGCCTTTGTTGTTGTTGTTGTTTTCTGCTATCCACTTTATGGCCTTGCTATTATGTAAATTGTTGGCTTAAGAGTAAATATATTTTGGGATTTTGATTGGAAGAACCGTTTAAAAATTATTTTTTTTGTTGTTGTCAAAATTGGAATTATTTTGCTATATTATTATCATAGGTGGTATTATCTATCATAAGATACAGCTGCAGTTCACATGACTTAACGTATGAATTGATGACAATAGTTTAAGTAAAATATTTAACTGTTAGAACAAAGTTTTGTCTTATCTGCATTTAACTGTACATTACTTTGGCAGCGACAATTGCATTTTTGATATGAACATTGTAGAAATATATGTTGTTTTTTCGGAACGCTATACTACTATTATGTTCGCGATTAGCCACTTTTAATACTTAACAAAAATCATTATGAGAAAGAGATGAATTTCAAGCAAATGTGCTAGCATTCGTCCGAATAAAGAATGGATAGCTACTTTTAAAGCGATGGAAAGTCCCTCATTGCATCCACTCGAAGATGTTCAGTTCTCCTGAGACCGCCCCTTTCGCAATATTAAAAATCATGATACAACAAACTAAAAATATTGAAATTAGAAAGCTTTTAAAATACATTTTTCAATTTTAATTTCATGGTCAACAAATAGCTACACTTTTAAATAAAAATTCACCTATGCATTATTATTAGTGTATTTTTTCACGTCATAATACCCATATGGACTTTTTTTTTAGCACCGTGTCTCACTACCCGTTTTGGCTATACACTTTTGTACTGATTACGTTAGTTGTTTTAGGGGATAGAAACGTTATACTTAGAGGAAATGTACTCGAATTTGCTTGGAGGGAGAATAGAAAACAATTTTGGAAAAACTATCTTTGGTACACCCGACCGAGATTCTAACCTCAATCTCCCCGTCATCGGCAGTATAATCTACTGCGAGAGTAGTTCCTTAGAACATGCGGTCACCGAAGCGGGTCACCTGTGCCATTCATCTCATATTTAACGTAATGTGGGAGGGGTGTGGTGCATATAATTGATATATAGTGAAACCGCATTTGCTTGGAGAAATAGGGAATGACCATTTAGGAATAACTACCTTCAGTACAAATGGCTGGTATTCGAACTTTGGCCTCCTCAAAACTGGAAAACCACGGATATGGGCTTATTTAAAATTAATTTACACTTTTTGATACTTTCTGGTACTATTGTATATGTTATCATCACTTTCGAGTATTAATGAAATGTATAAAGACTATACCACTACCAGTTAAACATGTTTTGTATTTTTTTTCTTTATATATATATATGTGTGTTGAGTTTGTGCAGTCACCGGTGATCGTACAAAGCCACTGGTTCAATTGGGGAATGTAAAAAATATATTTACTATTTTACATACTCGACGGACATTTTACAAAATCACCAGTGAGCTTACAAAATTACCATCAACCACCAATGAATGTTAATAAGTCACGTCAAGATTAGGTTTGGTTAGGTTAGTTTAGACAAGCTTGGATTAGTTTATTTAAGCTTAGCTTAGGTTAGACTAGGTTGGTTTATATTAGTTTGGATTGATGTTCTGTATTTTTATCCACATACACTATTAATAGATATTTTATAAAATCCCCAGTAAATATAGATAATACATTTCATGTTTCATACTTTCACCAAACTGCATTGGAAAATTTATAAAATCACTGGTAAATTTAGATAAATCATAGTATTTGTTAAATAAACCATCGCTTCCGGTGGTTCTATACATTCACCGGTTATTTTACAAAATAACCAATTCAGCACATTCACAGTAATATATACATTGCTTGCAAGTTGTAATATAATCCAGAATAACACTTAAGTCTTTATTTTTAGTGCCCTATTTCTAGCTAAAATGCTAGATTTTTTATGTGAAGTTCTTTCAAGTTTTTAATTGTTAACAGGTTATATTTTAGGTAACTTAATGTATATGAAATATCGCCGACTCACCTCCAAACTGTCTATAGAAATACTGTGTTTATTCTATGTGATTATACTTTTTTAAATTATTAATGAATTAGCTAAGTGTATTTAATATTAATTAACTTGATGACATTCCACTTTTTTTTAAGTTTTACAGGTATTCTTATTTAAATATATAATTTCAATGATAAATCTAAGATGCGCTTCACATATAAATAGTTAAACGAAATTAATACACACAGCATTTTAATATATGAACTGCTACATTTTCGGCGCATACATTTCGTTGGGTGTTTCCGCCAAATTGTTATTATTAAACGGAATTCATTTACGTTTTTATAAATTTGAAATTATTTTTTATAATATGCTCCATTTTGCTAATGTAAATATTACTACTAATAATAAATTATTTACCTGCTATGTAAAGAGAAAATTTAACAATGTTACAAATAATTTACTACGTGCAAGGACTGGCCGAACTTATTATATATTATCATTCCATTCTGACAATAAACTGTAAGGTGGTGCGAGCTATCATACATGGAGATAGGGGCCTGACTTCTAATCACGATGTATAAAGATCCCACTTCTGATAAATCAAAATGAAAGGTTACGGGCTCACTATTACACTTCCACATTTAAATATTCGTGACTGCTGCCTATCATTTGTAGGTGAGGGGGTCTAAGCGAGAGACTCAAGGAGACATAATCAATCACATACACTACTGTTGGTTTAGTTCTCAAAGCAATCTGCTTTCATACATCGCCGTCGAACTCATTACACCTTTTGTCGAATGCTTCGTTTACCCATTCCCGGTCAACATATCGCTTGAGATCCTTAACTTTCCTTGGCAGCAGTGGGATAAAAACTCTCTAACCACTGTCTTAACCACTGTCTAAACAATGTCCGACCAATGTCTTAGTCATGGTTGCACCCCTGGCGCGTTAGGCACGCCATCGCTTAATAGACTCATCGTAATAAACGCTTGACAACTGTCTAGAACCAACTGTCTGAAACGAACTACCCAGAGCTCTGCTCTAGGATACACACACTAGTTAAAATCTGCCAACCAGGAGATTCCAATGACGGCATTAAGCACCAATCAACGGCCTGAATCCGTCATTCAAACCCACGCGATGCTTGCACATCGCTTCCCACAGATTTATTGCTCTCCCAATGGAGTCAGCAGTTATGGGTCTATGTATGGATGCACAGGAAATATTTCACATTTCAGATGCTTGACCCTAAAATTATTAGCTGACCTGTTATAGTTGAACTTACATTAGATAGCAAACATGTTGAGAATAAATCACTAAGTTGAGAGTCTTACATACGTCTGTTTCTAAAATATCATTGAATTTATTACGTTCTACACAAGGGCTATTAGTAACCTAATCTGTGGGATAGGAAAGATAAAAGTCTCATAGGAAGCGCAGCCGCATTAACTTAGAAACAGAGGATAGTGATAAATCATTATGCAGAAAATAATCCTCAATGCTGAGATTTGGACTTTGACCTCAACATTACAGGCAATTCAAATTATGAGCGTGATGCCTTAGCCCATATGGTCACCGTTGTAAGTTGGAATCAACAAGTTATAGTACTGGGAATATGATTAAAAAACTTTATGGTATCAACCCATAATCGAGTCATACCGACCGAGTGTCCGCCATCTTTTGGTGAAGATATTGTCAATTTCTGCAGGTATAGGGTGCCATGTGATAATTACAACAACCCCTCTGGAAGTTAACGTCAGTTTTCTAGACTGGAGCCGCTATGTTTTCATTAAAGTATCTCCTCAATCGTCCACGCGAGGCTGAGTTGACTGTTCCATATCCACTTCTTCACAGAAAATATGGGAGTGCTAGGGGTTGAACCCGAGACCTCTTTCCACTAAAACGGGAATATACTATACACGTTTGAGCTAATCGTAACTTAAACGCACTAATTTAAATATCTAATATAAGGTGGGACTGAACTTTAAATGGAATTCATCACCATTTAGCTGTAAAAATAATATAACCTTCATTACTCCTAAAATCACTAATTAATACATTAGCGTATAGCTCGAACAGGTAGTAAGACGCGGTGCTAAATTAATCTTTAACTTTCTAAGGATTAGGCGATACGGACTAGTAAGGGCTACCCATCACAACAAAATAAACATGTGCGCGCGTAGAGGAATGGAATCACAGATTGTTATAATCTCAACGTATAAAATATTTAACGCAACAAAATAAATCATTATTTTCTACCTCCCTTTTCTCTGCAAATAAAACCGCCTCACTCCACGTGAACTTCTGTCCTGATATGACATCCTCATGGCTGTGTCTGCTTGTTTATTCATTTGCAAAGCAGTGCCTTGGTATCGGAGTCTCTTCTTTGAGTGGTCTGACAGTTATTTTAAAACTAGCTTGTCAAACTCGTTTGATCATAAGGGCCACGTTGGAATCTTAAAATACTTTTCATTTTATTTATATGATTTATTTAACATGCACTTTTGGAGCCGATTGATTATATCAGCACACGACCTATAGACTAAATTAAATTTACAAAAGACACAACATCCAGTTCTTGGCTGTTAATTCATCACTGTGAAAAGGAAAATCAACATTTCATCAATAATACCCTGCTAGGAATCAATCCCAGGACCCTTATCTCAGTAGACAGTCACGCTAACGATTGAGCTAAGGTGTCTATCTTACATTTAAAACACATGTTTTTCAACACGACTGTTTCCAGCCAAAGTAGCTCAGTCGAACCGACGTAAGGGAGGGAAGTAGATGGAAATGAGACGCACTGAGCCGGTAGAGGTCACCAGTTGGATACCCGTTGCTTCTATCCGAGGATATAAATATTCGGACTGTTGTGTGTGGTGATTGGTTAGCCTCCTGTCCCTTATTATGAGAAGATTACTGTAAATATAGTGGAACATTGCGACCAATAAGTAACTCTTGGTGGAATAATTGGACGGAAATCTTCACTCGCAATATAAAGGGGCCCACACACCAGTTTATCAGAACGATTTTCATGTGTGATGTCATGTCTGGGCGATAAACTGAGTAAACTGCGCAGTTTGTGCAGATAATAACGCAGTTACTAGATCTGACCAAACAGGTCCTCTTTTCATACGAGAACTGCGCAGTTCCCACAGGTAATTGCACGGATCCGTCAGTTATCGTTTGTTCCCCATCATAGGAAGTCCCCAACTTAAAAAAAAGAGGCAACTATATCATTCATAGAGGCCTACCGTTCGTTACCTGAGCTGTGGGTCACCGAAATCTGTTTTACTCCAACAGACTAAAGAAGGCCGATGCTTATGACAGCTTAATTTAAAAATTGCGACTTTTTTTTCCAATAGCATTAAAGCCGAAGCAGCCAACATAAAACAACCTACTACCTTGTACTGGCTCTTGTAATGTTAACGGATAAACTGCGGTCCACTTTGTGTCGGCATATTTATAATCGTGTTTCAGGTCTTTCCATTAAGTAATTATTTATTTTTATTGTTTGAAAGCTGGACTTATCTGTATTTTGAGCATTTCTTAAAATTAACCTTAATGCTTCACCCTTACTATAGATTTATAATATTTTTAATTAAATTTATTTTAAGCTTCTCTCTTAAAATTAGCTTTGGGCTTCACTCCTTAATAATTATCTATTTCAGTTTATATTAAATATGTTTTGAGCTTTTCTATTAAAATTAACTTCTCAGCTTCACTCCTTAGTAATGATTTATTGTGTCACCTGGTGGTCAAGTGGTAAGGATTGCCAAACCATTCCTTCACCTCTAACAAGACGTGTATTAATCACAACTTGTGAATGTGGGGAATGCCAGGCCTCCACCGTGGTTATGATCCCACGTTTAACTGTAGATCCTCCATTTCATCTCACAATCACCCTACCATTACACATTAGCGTAAGTGCGTATAACCCGAACGGGTAGTAAGACGTGGTGCTAATAATAATAATAATAATAATGTATTACTTTTCAAATTAAATATATTTTGAGCTCCTCTTTTTAAATTATCTTAAGGGCTTCACTGGTTAATAATATTGTTTATATTAAATGTGCTTACAATAGTTACTAAAATTACTTTCATGCGCCAAGTCATATAATCTGCTGCTGTGACTTTTCAAATATAGTATCAACACATAGTAAAGTTACACTAATTATACGGTAAAATGTTATCACTGTTGAGCGCCAAAAAATATGTTTGTATTTTCTAAAAGTTCCCTCATACGAGAATAATTCTAATTTTATCTTCCAGCGCTAAAATTTCAGTAAATATAAATACCTAACACAATTAATTATAAAAGCTCACATCTTAAACAGAAGACAATATATACAATACATTTGTCTATCTTTTTTCTGTATTTGCTTTTTTTTTTAATACTTGTTTGTACAATTAGTGTATATTACAAAGTATAATTAAAATCGTAGAGGTTTTCACATTCATTTAATACATGCATGTAAGCTATAATAATGTTTTATCAAAAATTTGTTCCAACACCAACTGCAGTAATTAAGCTAGCCTTTAAATATAACATAACTTAGAGCTTATTACATTGTTAGTACATTTTAAAGTGCCAGTGGACCAGTTAACGGACTAATCCTAACTATTATTATGAAAAATAACAAGTATCTATTACGTTAATTTATAATTTGTTGAAGAGCGATAAACCATAATTTCACAGTTAAATATATTTAGGTGTGTTGGGATTATATCCCGTGACCCTTAGTACAGAAGGTAGATATTTAACGTTCGTACTATACAAAATCGGCACGTGTAAAAAGGTGTGTCTCGTTTCACACTAATGGGTGGTTGGTGTTCGTGTCCAGCCCATGTGTACCGAGGTGTTTTTTCATAAATGGACTCCCACTCTCCCTCCGACCAAAGTTGGGTGCAGATATAAAAATTCTACCTTACTCTTTCTTATCCCATTAGTTTAAATAAATATGTCGATAATACGGGCTGGTAGTATGACGTGAAATACGAGGGGAAAACATTGTACAAAATACTACAATAGTAAAAATTCCGTTATGTTCAATACTCATATTCAAGAACTTTTGATATTATTATGTGTAGAAAATTAAACTAAACGTTTTTACTAAAACACTATTTTATTTATTTCGGGCCAAGAAATGTTTTAGGATACTTAAACAGTGTAAACATATGGACCGTGCTTTGCTTTCCACACCATTATTGTAACGTTATTTCTTGAACTCGTTCGACTCTATATCTCAGCCTATAAAATACCTATATTTTTATCCAAGGGTCCTGGGTTCGAACCTTGCCATATATTAAAATATATATTTTGTAAAATTTGAATTTCCCTTTTCACATCTTAAGTACTTGATGGTGTTTGTCATGGAATTGAGATAGTTTGTGAGTAGTATGTTGAAAATATAGTTGTTTTGGTTTAGAACGTGCGTGCTAAATTAGTCAATTAAAATAAGCATAACAGTTATAATTTTGTTAGTTTTAAAAATGGGCTTATACCTACCACTATTATATTCGTTCTTTAAAATATTTACTTTCCAGATAAATATTCGTTCTTTAAAATATATACTTTCCAAATAACTTTGAAATTAGTTATTATATATAATAAAACTCGTTAGCGTCGTTAATACTTGTAAATTGTATACTACACGAATAAACTCGGTTTCATCTTTTTCATTGACTGATCTATCAAAGCTTCTATCTCCTAGTGGTGCGCACTTATATGAATGTTTTCCCCTCTCATTTTTCCCACTCTTATAGATTGTTGATGTGTTCAATTCTCACTGTATCCACACTAAATTTTTCTGCACTTGTTTTCCCGTGATCATTTGTGGATGCTTCCTTTCCCGATTTGTATGCCTCTCAATAATATCTAGACAAAGTTTATTGCCTTCTTCGTGCTGTTGACACTTCCTTATTGTTTGTAATAAATGATGTGCTTATTTCAGGAGCTGAAGACGTGTTCCGGTTCGTGGGGAACGAAACGCACGTGGACTATTTCCGATTGGTTCTGAGGGACGGAAACTCGCTTCTAATTGGAGGACGGTGAGTACTACTACCCTAAATTCTCTATCGTCATAGCATTATTTGTGCTAAGCCGCGATCACACTAGGCTGGTTGCTAGCCGGCTACGTCACTTACTCATCGCTGCTAGCAGCGCACTACCACCAAATCTGAACCCTCTAGTTACTGGATGGACGCTGCGGCCTATTGCAACTCCACGTGGCTGACACTGCGTTACTGTCTCTTTGTGTTGTTCCTGTCTGGCTTAGTGTTTTGTAATGACTGAAATAAATTGTAGGCCCCAAACTGCTCCACTTCGACCTATACAATCCTTAAGGTTGGATTGTAAGGGTCGCGAGAAAAGGTAAATGCTTCTGCAGTTTTTATATAACAACTTTTTTGGTCAAAATAAAAAAAATATTGCTTGAGCACAGACATAAAGTTTAATTTTCTTCACTTGGTGACCGCAAATGTTCTTTATTATCTGTCAACGGTGTCCTGGTATTTAATGACAACTTTTTCTATTCATTTAAAAAGTTTCTCCTCTAATGCCATTATGGTTATCCCAGATATTCAATAACTTTTGACATCACCAAGTGAAGAAAATTAAACTTATGTCTGTACAGAAGTCATATTTGATTTATTTTGCCCCAAAAAAAGTTTTGATTTAAAAACTGCAAAAACACTGGCCCTTTCTAGCGTTCCCTACACCCCTCCCCCCTTCACCTTAACCCAATTGCGTTTATTATCTACTTTATCTAACAACTTTTCCTTGATAAATTCTTTCACTCCCATCCTCAACAACCATCTTAACAACTTTTGTTGTTGCTGCTCTCACCCAGCAAGCAGTGGCTAATAAACCAGCTATTGTGAATCCGGCTTCATAGTTAACTAAGACTCCCCCCTCCCACCTTTTTAATAACAGTCTGTCTTACTACCTGCTCATACTAATTTTGCTTGGGCTTAGACCAGTTGTTCCCAAACCTGGAGTTGCGACACGAACAAGGGTCGAAAGGATGTCTCTAAAATTGTCAAAAATTATAAAATATTACAATTACAAACACTTCATCAGACTTGTTATTATTAATAAATACTGTTATACCAACAATATAAACCCTTTCCAAATAAAGTTTAAAAAAAAAGCTGTACTCGGGAATTCTTGAGGACACGCCCATTCTCACTCGGGAAATTGAAAAAAGCCTTTACCCTTTTCTACCTACCTCTGTGAACAAGGAGTTTCAGGTCTTGAAATGATCAAGATCCTCACAATGATTTTCGTTGTACTCTTCTCTTCAATATAGCACTCAAACTCGATGAGCTAACCTAAAAAATGAATCAGCTTCATGGTTGTCACATTTTCACGAGAAAATATTGTTTAATTTTATATTTGTATGATAAAAAATTACTGAAATTGTTTCAATTAAGTTGATAACATCCATCCAGTCATACAACATAAAAATTCAAAATAAATCTCCCCAAGAATTTTAAGCATCATTATAGAAACTACTGGAAAAGTCTTTTTTGTTCACTTACCAAACATTGTAGCAAATTCATAGGTATTTCCTTTAAAATTGTCATTTACAATTTGTTTGATTTAAAAGTTATTGAAATCATTTTGTTTGTTGTTATTTCATTAAATTTTTTTAGCGCTGCGTCCTAATACCCGTTCGGCCTATACGCTTATGTACTAATTACACACATGGTTTTGGGAATTAGGAAGGTTATAAGCTATTCTAAGTAGGTGTACCTGAATTTGATTGGAGGGAGAGTGGGAAAACAATTAGGAAAAACCACCCTCAATGCACCGTACCAAGATTCGAACCTTTTATATGCCCGTCATTGGCAATGTGGCTTACTACAAGATTAGTGCCTATTTAAATTAATTTAATAACCACTAATATTAAAATAATAGGCAATTGAAACTAAGTGTAGTGGCACTCACGGCTGTAACCCAAAAAGTTTGGGAAACACTGGCTTAGACCATGCGGCCACCGAAGTAGTTCGAAACACTTTTGTTCACGGTTTAATTTGGTTTTGGTGTTTGCTATACTCAAATCGGTTAACTTTCCTCTGAATGTACGATTTTAATTTGACCTACAAATTTGATGGAAGAACGAACGAAAATTGTCCCACTCGCTTTGACCAATGGCTGGGGTAGTGGGGATGTAAGGTGTTGGAGACAAGGTGGAGGAAGGTCTCTCATTATTTAAAACACATACACATCAACTCTATTTAATATAATGCCATCAATGGCATTATTTAATTAATTTTCTCACTGGTACTTTTTACATACAGCCTTTATACGATTGTAATTACATTGATTAAAAAGGGGGGAAAGGGGTTCCCTTCCCTCTCGCCTGGTAGCTACGCCAATGATTTTGATTTATTTAGGCAGTAACAATTATTTCTCTATACCAGACATGTCGAACTCTCGGACCGAATGTGGCAAGCCAGGACCTTATGATGAACCAACATTCAAAATTACCCTATTTATCTTTTTATAAAGGGCGAGTAAATACAACATTTTAAAATTAGCAACTAAGATTTTGGCATAATTTTTAAAAATTCTGGGATGTGAAGTTGTTGAACCAACTCTACGCTTATATTGACAGGGAATTCTCAAAAATTGTAATAGCTGTGTAATGTTTGGCAGCAGCCAACACATGTGTATGTTAACAGTTGTTTCCTCACATGAAAAAACCCAACAAATATCTGAAAGATCTTGGCTTGCGGACGCACATGTGTCAACAGCTTTAAATATGATTTTATCATACGATTTAAAGCCCGATACTGACGCAATTGTAATATTAACACTGACGTTGCAAATAAAAGGTTGCAAATTTTTGATAGAAAAACATATTGTCAAATATATGGGGACATTTCTTTTCGTAAATAAACACACAAAGCTGAAATAATTTTTAATTAAAATAGTGAGAATAGTAATAATTTTTATTGTTATTACAAGTTCTGTCTTAAGGCAGGTCAATTAGTTTTGCCATTGAACTTGGACCGCCCTTCTCACCCACTCTTCCTAGGTCATCTTGATTTGTCCCCCTGTCTGTCTACCTGATCTTCTCAAATCTTCTCCAACACCACATTTCAAAGCTATCCAACTATGTCTTTTCCATCTTCTTGAGAGTACAATTTTCTGCTCCATACAGTGCGATTGTCCAAATGTACTATTTCATCAGTTTCTTCCTCCGTTCCAAACTTAGCTTACTGGTCAGTATATTATCATGTTGAAAGCTTCTTTGGCTATGGCTATCTTTGACCTAATTTCCTAACTTCCCTAGGCATCCTTTGTCATCGGACTTACCAGATACTTGAACTGAAATATGTTTTCCAACTCCTGGTTTCCAATTTTGATTTTCAGTGGCTCCTAATTTTTTTAAATCATCTTAAATTTTAACTTCTCAATGTTGATCTCTATGTCATATATTCTCCCTATTTCCACCAGCTGGTCCATAATTTCCTGTAACCCTTCTTTATTTTTTGTCGTCAATGCTAGATCATCTGGGTGTTTTATTGTGTTCATGACGCGTTCTCCTAACCTGAAATTGTCACGCCCCTCCAAGACTTCATTGACTAGTCACTCTCCATATAAGTTTAACAGACTGGGTAACAGACAGCATCTCTGCCTCTTTCATTCTCCTATCTTACACTTTTTGTCCCTCCATCATTCAGCCTCACCTTCACTCGCTGTCCCATGTACAGGTTTGCAATTAGTTGATGCCAATTAACTTGAATAATTCCATCGGTTTTTTTTTTCACTTCATTCTATTGAACACCTTTTGCCAGTCGATGGAACCAATGTATACCTCTCTCTTGACTTTAAACACACTCTCTGAAACTATTCTCAGCATCCCGTTTGCATATCTTGTTCGTTTTCTGAATCCAAATTGGTTTTCGCCTCACCTTCACTCGCTGTCCCGTGTACAGGTTTGCAATTAGTTGATGCCGATTATCTTGAATAATTCCATCGGTTTTTTCCACTTCATTCTATTGAACATCTTTTGCCAGTCAATGGAACCAATGTAAACCTCTCCCTTGACTTTAAACACACTCTCTCTCTCTCTCTCTAAAACTATTCTCAGCATCCCGATGGCATCTCATGTTCCTTTTCTAAATCCAAATTGGTCTTCTTCTATCACACTTTCTATCATATGTTCCATTCGCCTGTTGAATATTTTTTCCACGGTCTTCCCCACGTGAGATATGAGGCAGATAGTGTATGGTAACTGCATTTCTATGTTTGTTTCTCGTTCTTTAAAGCCATCATGATTTCATTCGAAAGATCCTTGGACCATTCTCCTGTTTCGAATATCCTATTTATAAGTTTTGCCAGAGCACAGTTCCTTCAGAAGGTCAGCGGGTATGTCGTCATCTCCAGGAGCTTTTATTATTCTTGTCCTTTATGGCTATCTCCACGTCACTCTAAAATTCTTGCACCTTATTCGTTTTTCTCAACCGTGTCGTACAGGTTTATATATATAAACCTGTACGACACATATATATATATTTCCCAAATCATAAGACCCTATTTATGATCCATCACCTAAACCTTTGTTTCATTTCCTCTCAGTCCCTTTGTTTTATGTTACATCAGGTCATACCTTCCCTTTATTCCCAGTTCGATACTCACATCGCATGTCATTTTTATATTCTTTCCTAGCATTTTCTTTGTCTCTTCTTAACTCGAAGTTTAGCCTCATCTATACTATCATCATCATTAATTACTTTGGCCATAAGTTAATTCTCACAATTTTTTCTCCCTGATATTTTTGTTTGAGTTTAAAAAAAATCTAGCTGCTCTTGTGCCACTAGAGAACGATTCTGTGCCCATGTTGCGTCTTGTTTTGTAGGTGCATCCGTAGGCAGTGCCCTAATTACTAAATGAGCACCTGCAAAATACACCTCTCTTTCCTCGTTACCCGCCACCCCCTTCACTTCGTCTGTCCCATTTTCCTTCTCTTCCCCCTTCTCTCTCTAACCCTTTCCTCTGTCATTAGGGACTCGTTATCGCGTTTGAAACTTTAATCCTCACCTGATTAAAATGGCCCTCCAGATTACAGGACCGCTTTTATTTTGGAATGTAATCGTGTTTGGACAAGAGGGGTTTGTGTATTGTGTTGGTCTTGCATAGAAGAGTGTGCTTGTAGTGGAGAACTACATCCCCACCCCTTCTTCACCCAAAATCCACCTATTTTCACTAGGTGATTACCTCAAAAGTACGCTTTGTGATGAAGGTGCTTGTTTTATTTTATTTTTAGAACGCGTCGTTCTTTCGAGCTAAAGTGACAGATTTGGTACAGTTAAGCGTCATACGGTAATTAAAGCAAAGGTTGGTGTTCTGATTATCAGCCATTCCACTGGAACACATTTAAAGTTTGAAAAAAAATGGGAGCTCTGAAAATGACTTCTATGCAAAATATTATTATTTTCTTCCCCTCTTCCACGCCCTTTTCTATCTCCCTTAGAGAGAGACATTATTTTAGAAACTATTAGAGGGTATTTTTACCACGGGTGAATTTATATTTTCATTTTTGTAATGTATTAAATCCATACAGTTCAAAGTTTCTAAACTTTCCTTTTTTCCATTGACCTTGTAGATGCCTTGCATTTTAAATGTGTACAATTTATTTCTAATCAATACTGCATTATTTTTTTTAAACTTTTTTGTGAGGTACACAGTTCTTATGATTCTCCGCTAATTTATAACAAACATATAGTTACTATAAAAATGTTTCAGAATACTGAATTTATTGAAATATTGGCTATATAATTTAAGCACGATAACAACGATTTTTTTTTTTCATTTGGATGTCATCTTGTTAATAAGTTATATATTAACTCTTACTTTAAATGAGATTAAATTCCATCACAATCGCAAGAGCCGCTATCGAATAAATCGTATTTGTTGATTTAGGTAAAGGACCTTTAATTTTAATGTACTTTTCATTTCCATTCATCCCGAACCCTGATAATGTACAAATCGTTATATATACCATATATGTCTTTAAAAAATGTTTAACTATTAAGTTCCAGAGAATTACATATGCACGTATAGTGAGTGAGTGCATTCAATATACCATAATAAACCTTTACGATACTAAGAGAATATCTCAAATGAAATTTTGCCAGAATCTCAAAATCAATCTTTATTCGGGATCACGATATTGCTTATGTAGGCCTATGTTAAATTTAACAAAATTTATTTGAGATTGTAAATAAATCTAAAAGACAGACTGTAAAACCTAATTGACTTGTGACTAGTAATTTATTCCTAATTTACCCCCATGAGTAGGTGCCGCATGAGCCCACATGACCTGTCGTGTTGTTGCTCGTGTTTATCTGTTTCCGCTTTTGAAGTTTTGTCCCAATTATATATAATTATTATCATGGCAAGTAACACGATGCCCGCTAGGTTTTGTTAATTAATTTACTAGCGTCCTTGTGGGTTTGTTTGGTCGTAGGGAAAGAGGGGGGGGGGGGGNTAAACTTCAGAGCTAAGGAATTCAGGCTTGATCAAAGGTATTTTACGAAAAATCTTTCAAAGTATATGAATGGGTTTTTCCGATTACCTAAATATTAAAATGTGCTGCGCTAAAATTAAATGTTTAGTATAGTATGTGCAGTTCGAGTCTAAGTTAATTCATGTGTTAATGTGAACTAGTGATTAAAAAAATGTGAATTATTTATTTATTTTCCACCGCATATTATTCTCACAGACCATACGCATTTTATCTATGCTTAAAGGTCCTATAGAATTTGCTTGAAGGAAGTAACCTTTTTTGGGAGCCAAAAAGTGAGTAACATATACATTAGAGTGTACCTTAAAATAACATGATTAACAGATACAGAAACACATAATTGAAACTAGAAAGCATTAGAAATCTTAGGACAGCCGTCTGGCTTACTATGCCATTTCTATACTGAGACGAGGGCTTCTGTTCTGTAAACGTGCAGTTTCCAGATAGGGATGAAAGGCCAATGCATGACCCGGGTGACTGATTAGCAGTTCATTTGTGTTTGGTACATTAACAGAACTAGTAGCTTAAAAGAAGAACCTTCACATGGTATAGTAACATTTAAGTATAGAGTACTTTATCGGTTTCATGTACAAACTGTTAGTTTTGTAAATAAGTGTAGTTTATTATGTACCATATTATGTCTTTAAATTAGTTAGCTATAAAATAAAACATCTCTCGCGTATTATTTAATGTGTGTGTGCCTCATATTCAATGAATACTTAGGTAACCGGGCATAACAACATTTAAGAAGAACACCCTCAGTGTATCTGACCAGGATTTGAACACCGACCTCCCCGTCATCGAAAAACCATACCAGATGTGCCTGAAAACTAGTCCCCGTCCCAACCAATGCGGTTAAGTGTATATTAAATCGCCAAATAAAAAATATTAATTTACCATTTTCTTAAATTACCATAAAATTGACATTTAATAGCATATTCTATATATATAGGCCTAAATAAAACCTATATATATATATATATATACAGTATCGCCTATATATATATATATACACACACACACACACACAGTATAGGCCCTACGTGTATAACTACTTCTTCTACTTTTCTTAAGTCAACAACCTGAAAGTAGGTTCGATGTGATTTATATTCATCCGAAGCTGGGCATGCACGCAGACCCTCAGCTGGTTGGTGCTGCCTACATCATCTGGTAGAAATACGGTGTACTAGGAGGTTTCAGGAAATGCGGTGATTCCCTGTAGTCTTCCACGCTGAATTTATATCTGTGAGCGTAAAAGGGCCTACCATTTTTGCCGGAAAGGGTATTTTCGCATGCCTTCCAGGGTTCTTTTACATGCCACAATCAACCTTGGACCGATGGTTTACCTCCCCTCCAAAGGAAATAGTCCTACGGATTTAAATTGCTCAAGAAAATCAATTGACTCCAGCTGGGTTCGAACCCACGAACATCGGATCCTGAAGCGATCACTGAGGTCGACTATAATATATATGTTCAGAAAGTGCACGTTAAATTATTTACGTGTATATGTATGTAAAACACTTAACGTGCACTCTACGAACTGGCTGATGATATATATCAACACACGACTTGTAAACTAACTTAAATCTAGAACAGACACAGCACCCAACCCCCGCTAGTTAATTTATCACTGTGAAATGATAATATCAAATTTCACCAACTATACATTTCTCGGCCACCCTGGTAATCGAACCCGGGACCATTAATCAGTAGACAGACACGCTACCGACTAAGCTAAGTTGTCGAAAAAAGTTATTTAAATATACGGCATAACAATTTATCAATTCTAATAAAATAAATATTCTTTAGTAAAATCGCACTGTGGAGTCAGTTTACAGCATTTGTTTTTCTAAAGGAATTGTTAACGTTATTGCGTTAGTTGTTAATTGTTCTGAATGAGAATCGCTGATGCTATTCTAGAGAACATTCCATCAGCCCTCAACACAACTTGCCAAGCCTCTGTTCGGAGGAAGGTAGAGTAGCTGTTGTTTCTCCAATGTTAACAACTTTGGGCCGTCTCAGCAGTTTCTTGCTTACCTAAAGCGCTGAAGAAACAAGGAGAGGTTGTCGGATGGGCTGCTTCGCTCGGGGCGCAAGGAGGTGGGTTTAGGAGGGGGGGGGG
>CABFVX010003380.1:51800-87422 GCA_902151425.1 Timema shepardi
GACTCTGCCTTAAACTATGAGTGAAGAATGACCATGGGCACGGGACGAATCCTGGATAGCTCAGTGGTAAGAGCAGTGGCGTACTAAGCCGAAGGTCCCGGGTTCGATTCCCGTGTCCAGGTGTCATTTTTCAATTTTCAGAATATGATATCTAAAAGGTGTAATCCTCACTAAAATGCATTAACAATAGTTTCGGCTATTTGTTTCATTAAAATGTATTACGTTTGATTACCAGAAATTAATGTTAACTATAAAGGAAACTTCATATTTACAGTAATGTTTTCATTTCATATTCACTTAGTTAGCCTATCTACACTTCTACGCTATTATAATAATTATAATCTTACTAATACTATAAATGTGTAAGTTTGTGTATTTGGATGTTAGTTACTCAATCACACCAAAACTGCTGAACGGATTCTAATGAAACTTTGTACGTTGGTAGAGTATGTCCTGGAATAACAAATAGGACTATACCCAACCTTTGATAAATAATAATAAATATATTACTATAATGTGATTGAAACGATGTTATCTAAGAATTTGTGATTTGATATTTTGTAATTAAAGTAAATAGTAATTAATGTGACGTAGTTTCATACTAATAAATAATAAATATGAAGTGATTTTAGCTATGTAGTTAGAAATTTTAAAATTTAATTTATTCATCTTACTAATTATGAAGTTTAAATAAAAAATATATAATTGGTAACTTAAATAATATATATTTATTTTATTACGAAATATTTAAAAGTGAAAATTAAAATACGGCAAAATTATTTACATCTAGAACTAAGAAAAACGCATAAATATTTGAAAAAAAAAGTTTGATTTATGACCAAAATAGTTTAGTTAAAAATTAAAAGATGTTATCAATTATTGCGGGCGAAGCTGCGACGGGTAAAATCAAGTAATATTATAAAGAAGAAAGATTTTTTTTTTGTAATGGATAAACTCAAAAACTACTGGACCGATTTTAAAAATTCTTTCACCAATATAAATCTACATTATCAGCGAGTAACATAGGCTATATTTTATTTTGAAAATTTAATTTATTCCTCATAAAACTGTCGATAGTTTTACACAAGTTATAACAAATTGCCTAAAAATATGCTTTCTCCGCGTGCGCTGCAAAAACTATTGGTATAACATTTAAACAAATACTATACATACTGAACGTTCTCACTAATATGAACAAAAAAGTCCGCGAGACAATATATATAATTATTATAGTTATATTACAATAAACATTTTTGGTTGAAATTAGTCGACTAAAACACGGATGCGAACAAAAAGTGATTATATCCGTACCATGATATGAATCCTTATCCAAGTCGCGGGCAGCAGCTAGTTAGGCAATAATTTTAACAATGTATAATTAATTAATACCTTACTTACACGTGAAAGTAATTGGAATACAATGACACAATAAGTTATGGCCTGGTTAAAGTAAGAAGATATAGATATTTATTATTATTATTTAGCACCGCGTCTTACTACGCGTTCGGGTTCTACGCTTTAAGTACTAATTACGCTAATGGACTAAGAATTGGGAAGGTTGATTTATAGGAAGTGAACCCGCATTTGCGTGGAGGGAGAGTGGAAAACCATTGAAGGAACACACACACCCCAGTTCACCCGACCGAGATTCTTACCTAGATCTCCCCGTCCTCAGCAGTCGAGCTTAACACGACTAGCGCGTTAGCCAACAACGCCACCGAGGTGGGTTAGATATTTATTATTTAGCTATTTAGTTATTTTAATTGTGTGGTCAGTCAAGGTTATTATAAAGAAACGGACCTGTTAATTTTGTATGCGTAACCTGGTGGTGGGTTCATATACTAAGTATAGAAATTGAAAATATTTGGTATAGAACATTAGCAGAGCAAATACAACTCTTTTTTTTAGAAGGTTTGGCACCACTGAACATTTCTATTCTGTTTATTTGTATTTTCTATTAAGTTTCAAGAACAAAGAAGATATTAAACAATACAGTATTTTTCTGTAAACGATTTTTTTTAATTGTTATGTATTATTACTATTTTTACACAAATGAAGCTAAATTGTCAATTTTTTTTCTAACTACACAAATCTATGTAATTCCTGAAAAATTTCATTTCGAGTTCAATCTAAGGTTATATATTTGGATTTGAGATTTTTGGGGGGGAGCGATTCTCGAATCTCGAATTTCTTCAATACCATAGGAGTCGAGGATTCGAGCGAGCGTCTCATCTTTAGGAAAACACACCTAAGTATGACGATCGGGATTCAAACGTCGACCTCCCTATCATTATCAAATCAAACAAAGTGAGACTTGACACCTTTGTCCACGTGCCCACTTGCACGGAGTTTATTAAATGCTGTTGAAATAAATCATACCATTCTTTAAAATAAATATGCATTTATTTAAATTGCATTTAATAAACGTCGTACTAATGGTAATGTAAGCACAGTTGTCAGCCTCATCTTGTATGATTTAATATGGATAAAAGATTCTCTTTAAAAAAAATATTCTTTGCATTTTCTTTGACTTGAAATGTTTTGTTTGAATTTTATAGTATTCTGCTTTAGTGTATTTTCAGATTAAAAACTATTTTCAAATAGCTATTGAAAATCACACAATCGGACTGAAATGGTCCCTGAAGAATGATCATAGGCTCTAAACACGTTACACTCATTAATACTTAGCACAGCGTCTTACTACACGTTCGGGTTGTACGCTTAAGTATTAATTACACTAATCGGTTAGGAATTGGAAAAGTTTAATTGAGAGAGAGTGAACCCGCATTTTCGTGGAGGAAGAGTAGAAAACCATTTAGGTAAAACCACCCTAATTCACCCGAACGAGATTTGAACTTATATCTCCATGTTCACAACAGTCTATCTCAACATGAAACTAGCGCGTTAGCTAGAAACTACGCCATAGATGTGGGTTTTACATTCATTAAATTTATGTTATAATAATAATAATCATTTAAAAACCACGCCTAGCCGAATGATTTCTAGTAGTTAGTACACTTGTCATGACTAAATAGCTATTCTTACCCACCGCCAGAAAACCGAACACATGCATTAGACTTATCTAACCACTCGACTTTTATAGTTGCAAGAATGGGATACACTAAAGAAATTACCTCACCTGACACTCTAAACGAAACTTTTTTTTACCGTATCTTACTTCTCGTTTGGGCTATATGCATATATATTAATGATGCCGTGGCAGGGATGAAAAAGGTAAAGTTCAGATAAAATATACTATAGTTTGTGGGAAGAAGAGGAACCATGGTGGGGGCTACGATTTCATTAATATAATAATGCGGCAAGCAATGTGTTTTAATATTTTGAAAATTGAAAATGACACCTCGACACGGGAATCAAACCCGGCACCTTTGGCTTAGTACGCCAATGCTCTAATCACTGAGCTATCCAGGGTAATTCTTCACTCATATTTTTAAGGCAGAGTCTATGATTGACGTACGGAAATCGTCGGCTACAAATGTGTGATTTTATTAATATCACGGGCTATCAGATAACGCAGTCGGTAGTTGACTTATTTCAGCCACTTGCACAGTTATTATAATTGTAAGGGATATCATATTATTAAGAATCAAATATCCAAAGCTATTATTTATGCTTTTAATGAGGATTACTCCATCTAGATATCATATTATGAAAATTTAAGAATGACTCCTGGACACGGGACGATTCCTGGCTAGCTCAGTGATTAGAGGATTGGCGTACTAAGTCAAAGGTCCCGGGTTCGATTCCCGTGTCCAGGTGTCATTTTTCACTTTTCAGAATATGACACCTAGATGGAGTAATCCTCACTAAAAGATTAAATAATAGCTTTGGCTATTTGATTCTTAAATGTGTTTTAACTTAAACTTTTTAACATATTGTATCACTTTTTGAAATCTAAAATATATGGTCACTTTTATACATCTACTAGCATATAACCTGAATGGGTAGTTATACGCGGTGCTAAAATAAAATAAAATAAAAATATACATCTATTGTTTTAGCTTCTAAAATATTCCATCTGAAGCGATTCAACTGAAAATGTATCTTGATCAAAGCGTTGTGTGCGATCAAGTGTTTGTGCAACATTCCTGCACACAAACACAAACTCTCCTTAATCTAATATAAACCTTACTCATGTTTCCAGTCGTCTACAAATTGTTTGAGGGTGGGCGTCAAAGGAGGGTGAGAGGAGGATTAGGTGCGGTTTTAACAGGTTTCTCTGTGTTCTACATAACTATCTGAACTATCAAGTTTTCATTAGTTAGTTATATCAAGAAAATGTCTTAGTGCTAGACTGTGTGGCTTCGTACAAGAAACTAATACTCGCGCGATCAATTAAAAACAAAGTTCACAAGTATTAAGTTTGTTAACAAATCGTTGCCATGACAAGTTCTCATCTGCTGTTCCGACAGAAACGTCTTATACACCCCCTCCACCCTGTCAAAAATATATGAATGATACAGGAGGAAAAGGGAGAAAGTGGCAATATCCACATTTTTCAGGACAATGACTTTTTTATATCAAACCCCTTAAAGATACCAGAAAATACTTTTTTCAAATAAATAGCTTAATACAAATACCGCTTTCACCTATAGTCCAAGTGCGTTATAAAGGTCTAATGATCGTCTAACAGATGGCAGCACTAACTCAATTTGATATACAATTGGAATTCCCCTTATTTCCCCTGTATCTGTAATATGTTTAGAACATTAAAAATAACCGCATTGTTTGAAACGTGGACGGAGGCGTAAGTCGGTTGGGATTTCAATACCGGTTGGGAGAGGTAGCTTTTCCTAATCTCTACCTACGCAAATGATATTATGTTTCCAGTTATTTATATGATCAAGAAAATAGGGAATTGAGAATGACGTTAATCCTTGTTTGGCTCTTACTTGGTCACTCGCACATATCCTCTTGTTTGACAGGAACTATCTTATAATCGAAAAATAGAAACACACATTCCTAAGACCTCTTTGCTTTATCGTTTCAAAATAGCTTCCTTAAGAAATTTTAATCTGTTAATTTTTAAATCAGTTTGTATGTTCAAGTTTTGGGTGTTTTGTTAGTATAAATTTGCCCGGAAGTAATATAGATTATGCCTTTTAACAAAATGCTATGACTAAACCGCTACTTTTGCATTAGATTAGACGGCCGATGACGGGTAGATCGAGGTTCGAATTTCAATCGGGTGTACTGAGGGTGGTTTTTTCCAAAAATTGTTTTCCACTTTTCCTCCACGAAAATGCGAGTGCACTTTCTATTATATAAACTTTCTAATCCCTAAAACCACTAACGTAATTAGTACATAGGCGCATAACCCAAACTGGTAGTAAGACGCGGTGCTAAAAAAATGTATATTTTCAACTGTTTTGCAACTAAAAGTTTGGTGTGTGGTTAAATAACTAAGGAGTAAGCTGTAAGAAAAATGTAAAACCGTTGGGCGGGGGGGATCGAATTAAAATAAAATCTGTTGGAATTGAACCGAGACTTCCCTTGTTAAATTAAACACAGAAAATCTTGTCGGTCAAACTGCAAAAACATCAACTATATTTAGTTTTTTTTTTCGTGATATTTTTAAATCGATTTTTTGAACTATTATATTTTCATTTTTTACAATTATATTTTCTATGTAAAATTAATTTCTTGGTTTTTTTATAGCAAAATAATTATTTTAAGCTTGTTGTTTTTTCTAGTTCATCCCGGGCCAATTCGTAGACTTCCCATATTCGTTCACAAATCAAATTATCGCCGAGAAACTTTTTAATAATTTTCATGTTGAGAATTTACATTCAGAGCGCTTCCGTGTGGAGCGCTGGTTTTCGGGAAAATTTGTTTACAGCGATGTGGCAACACTTTCGTAATATGAAACGACTTGATTAAATTTTTTTAACTTTACTGCGTTCGTCTATTTTCAATTCTGACTACTTAATGCATATTTTCATCTCTTTCCTCTGCCAAAACCGGCCTGACACTCTTTTAAAAAATCATTTAATAAGTTGATCCCTCTATTCAGGCAAGGGAGGTATAAAAAAGTCGATGGGCTTAAAGTAACGCCCGGTGCACTAGAACTTATTCTCTACAACTAGTTTTCCATCCACTCGAGATTGATGTTGGCACTTTATTATCCTGTTTCCTTTGACCAGTTAATGTAGGCCTAAGTGGCAGGTAGACTAACATTTATAAAAAATAAAATACTGAAGAAATAATTTATCATAACAATATTTTAATCAAAGTAGAGGGGATACAAAATATATTTAATGGATTTTATCTATATTCAGACAACTCGGTTAATGCAGCATGCACTCACTATATGAAGAGATAGTAATGGCTCCTAGAAAGCACGTGTGCATTGTGCAATGTTGGTGACGTGGTCAGTCCTCATGCATGCATGTGAGTAGGAATTTGGGGTATTTGAAGAGATTATAAATAAATATGTTTCTAGGGCTGTTATGTGTGTATACTTCCAAAACACAGTGTTAATTGTTGGTGTTATTATTTCCATACTGCTTCATTGGGGCCGTGTAGTCCCCTCACTTTTTCATCGGCAAGAACAAAAGGGGAGCCGTCCGTTACGCAGATATTATTTTACTTCAAAAATATTACATTTAATTGTTCCTATATTTGTTTTAGTTATATATTTATTAAATCCCCACATTTCTAACTATTTTTATTTTTCCCTTTCATTGACCTTTTATAAGAGGGGGTAAGGGAGTTATGATGGTTAGCTTCGTTTTGAGTTTGGTGTTTGAATTTATACCATAAATGTTTTCTTTTACTAGACACTTTAAAAATGTTCTGTGACTTCCTTTATTGCTATTGATCCGTCACTAGTTCATTGTATCGTTGACATAAATAGCGAACTAAATTTCAATTCCAGAGAGTCGACAAATATAGCTACCGTGTCTTATTGGGCCAGTAGATTACAGTGGAAATCTCAAGATAATAGGATTGTGGGTTTTTATTTCTCTAATTCCCATTTTTTTAATGGAAGATTATATTTTCAACATTTAAAAAAAAGTGCCACGAATACGAGTAGCTTGGATTTGGTTTTTAATTTGAAAACTTTTTTCTATAACTGTAAAAATAAAAATAATAAATTAAATTCCTAGAGAATGTTTTAAACCATTACCATCAAAAAAGGACTATGGTTAGTAAGATTATGAAAAGCTAATTTATAAAAAATACTAAGATAAGAAAATTCAACTTAAAAATTGTTATTTTTCGTTTCACTGGTTTCCATTTTCATAAGTAAAGGATTAAATTTAATAAATATAATGTTCATAAAAACATAATTAGTTGTAGTAAGGAACAATATATATCCTAATTGATAAAAATAGAAATCAATTGAAAGAGAAAAATAAGACAGAAAATTATGTTATTGATATAAACTATAAAGATAATACAATTAAGTTTTCTTGTCATAAAGAGTATATAGACTATTTAGCAAAATTGTTATTAAAACAAGAATTCAAGTAAAATCATTGATTGTGATCAAGGAATAGAGATTATGCATTGAGGCTAAGGATTGTGATAAAAGATAAAATTTTTAAATAAAAGTTAAACTGTAATACTTGACATTATAAAAACACATTAAAAATGTGATTCAGAAAACACATATATAACCAAAAACAAAAAACATATTAAAATATATGTATTAAAGACACGAGTCAAAGTAAAAGATGAAGTGTATAATACTGATAACAAGACAATAAAATTATGATTAAAACAAAAGTTAATTGAGTTATTTGAGAATTGATGCCTATCCTTTGATAAAAGATTATAAGTTTTCTTATTCTTGTATTTCAGGAAGTTATAATATCACACTTCAACAAACTATAAATATTTTAAGAAACAAGTGTTAAGAACATGAGATAATATTAGATGAAACAGATAATACAGTGTAGTAACCCGTCAACACTCTGAAACTTGCCACCTCGGAAGAACAGGCCCTAAGACTAGCTCTGGCAGCAAAAGAGAAGTCTCTCGAACCTCAACCAGGAAGGGACGCACACGAACTCAAGTTCCTCCTGGGGATAATAGCGGACTACGAACAGCTACCGACGACAACACGGCAGAAAGTGCTACACCGACTGAACATGCTGTTCACAGCAGTGACAAAATCGTGGAGTGAGGCCATCAACGCGGTGGGGGACGCAGCATCAGCAGCAATATACCCACCCGGATATCAACCGATGGCACCAACTCAGGTCATCTGTAGAAACTGACCACCAGCACGAGCCCCAAGAGGAAGGGGCGCGGGGAAGCAGAGGAAATAAGATGGCGCCAAAGGCTACACCTCCGAGTCCCATGAATCTTCAACAGGAGGCCATCAAATGAAGAACGCATAGATATTAAGAAATTGTGTTTTTGACTAAGCTCTGTAACCTGTATTTTTCCTCTAATAAAAACTGGGCCCTTAAAGAAGCCCGGGGTAATCCTCCCGCTTTTCGGCTGGTCCTTTCGGGACCTTCCTGCGATTATACCGTTTAGCCGCTATTTGGCCAAATAGTATAAAAGCGGGGAGGAGCCTGAATAGGGACTCAGTCGGACAGCGGGAGGAACCCCAACATTAACAGATATTATCTATCCTTAAAACTGTATCAAAACAAAATTATTTCCAATTCAATAATAAGTTTTACTCTCAGAGTGATGGTCTAGTAATGGGCTCCCCTATTTCATGTTTAATGTCTGAAATCTTCTTGCAATATTACGACCATAAAATATTAAATCAACTTAATACCTTCTTCAAAGTCATTTTTATTGCCGCAATGTTGATGACATTCTGGTTATCTATGAACAACTTCCTAACTCATCTCCACCTGATTTAGTTCAAAATATGAATAACGTTCATTCAAATATAATATTTACCGTTGAACATGAAATTAATAGTTGTATCAACTACTTCGACATTTCAATCTCTAAAAACAAACAGAATAATTTCTAGTACAAAATTTTTCGCAAACCGACACACACTGATGTGATTATTCCTAATGATTCTAACCACCCGTTAATTCACACAAAATCTGCTTTCAATAGTCTCATCTATCGATTGCTTCACATACCCTTAAACAGAAAGAACTTTAAGCATGAACCTAGCATCATTAAACTACTAGCCACTTACAAAAGTTATTCGCACTCCTTCGTATATCGTATCCTTCAAAAGCAAAAAGCTCAACTGAACAATAGAAGTACTTTAAATAATTATAATACCACTTCTGTTAACAAAACCAAATGGATTAAATTTAATTTTACTGGAAAAGAAATCTACAACATCACTAACATCTTCAAAAAACAGAAACTGAAAATAGCCTTTGGTACCAATAAAAACATCAAAAAATGTATCAACAACTCCAATCTCAATAACACCAGCCAATATCAAAAGAGTGGTATTTACCAAGTCACATGCGCATGCAACAGTGTTTACATTGGTCAATCTGGCCGCCGAATTTCGACTAGGTTTTCTGACCACATAAGCGATTTCAAGTACGACAGGAATAAATCCAAATTCTCCGAACACTTAAAACAATACGGCCATCAGCCCACTCCTATGAATAAATGCATGTAACTTGTTTACAGTTCTTCCAAGGGCACTACCATGAATACCGCTGAGAACATTTTTATCCAGACTGCATTAGTTAACAACAGAACAGTTTTAAATGTACAGACCAACTTCGAAAACCAAACTCTTATTAATACCCTCAGAAAACTTCCACAACACACCAAATTAAAATTTAATCCTGCTTTATCCAGCCCTTCCTTCCATCGTAGTAAATGACCTGTTCGGGCCAGTCTCAAGAAAGGTTTTGAACCTTTCTCCATCCTTTGTTATAATTCTTTTCTCTTCCTATGCCCTTTTCATTTGTGAATCTATCTATTCTGCCTTGGTCCGATTTTATATCTATCTATCTTTGGTTTTTGCAACGTTATATCTGGTTAAAATCTCCCAACCCTTTTTTCATTCACCTTTTATAATCTTTACTTTTCTAGAAAAGACTTCTTAGTTTACATTTGCACAACATCTTTTTAGTTTAATTCAGTTATATTCGATTCGTCGTGGAAATAACTCATTTCAGGATTCATTTATGGTAATTATGATATTTCATTTCCACAGTTATAGATGTCCAGTTCACTTGATATAAATTAATATTACATTTGTTCTTTATATTGGTTAACATTGAGTATTTGCACCGCAACTTACGTCAACTCTTTTCCTTATTTAGACCTGAGGATGGTGCCTATGCAGCGCCGAAACATCTCGGACTTGTGATTATTTCACTCCAAAATTTACATGGAACAAGGGCATTCAAAACTTTCAGATAAGAATAGATCTCAACTTTCATTTAACCTCTTTATATGTTTATGATCCCACTTTTGTCAAGTTAACTTATCTATCTTATTACACTGTATTATCTGTTCATCTAATATTATCTCATGTTCTTAACACTTGTTTCTTAAAATATTTATAGTTTATTAAATTGTGATATTATAACTTCCAGAAATACAAGAATAAGCAAACTTATAAACTTTTATCAAAGGATAGTTATCAATTCTCAAATAACTCAATTAACTTTTGTTTTAATCATAATTTTATTGTCTTGTTATCATTATTATACACTTCATCTTTTACTTTGACTCGTGTCTTCAATACATATATTTTAATATGTTTTTTGTTTTTGGTTATATATGTGTTTTCTGACTCACCTTTTAAATGTGTTTTTATAATGTCAAGTATTACAGTTTAACTTTTATTTAAAAAAATGATCTTTAATCACAATCCTTAGCCTCAATGCATAATCTCTATTCCTTGATCACAATCAATGATTTTACTTGAATTCTTGTTTTAATAACAATTTTGCTAAATAGTCTATATACTCTTTATGACAAGTAAACTTAATTGTATTATCTTTATAGTTTATATCAATAACTTAATTTTCTGTCTTATTTTTCTCTTTCAATTGATTTCTATTTTTATCAATTAGGATAGATATAATGTATTAAAGCTTTTATTTGATTTAAATATTCGATCAAATATCCTTCAGTTAAGACTGCCCGAATTTTAAAAATTGTGACCATTTTGTTTTTAATGCGGGAAGCTAAAATTAATTTTAACATAATTACACGTTTCATTATAAAGTCACTTACTTTTCAATTGCCACAACATAGAAAACCACTATATTATATATAGAGTCGCCCCTTATTATCGTTTCTAATTTGATATAAATATATTTATAATTATAGCCGTCCTTAGCCGCAAAGAGAGAAACTAGTTATATATTATAGATTAATTGCTTTTCTCGTGAACGAGTAGTTGCTCAAGCCAGATACCAGTTTATAAAACTCTGCTTCGATTCCAGGTTAAAGGGCTTAAAATAATATTTCACTTGGGTAATCCTTAATACCCATATTTTATTGGTATATTTAACATAAGAGGTAGCAAATTCACTATAATTCAGGTTTTACGATGTGTCGATACAAAAGCGCCAACTAGTGACTTAGCCATTCCCACACAAAAATAAAACTAATGAAACAAAATTAATGCCTCTTCATAATCGTACTTACATTCTCATATGACTTGTTAAGTTATAGTTTGGAATAAAATATTTTAAAAAACTGCTAGCAATTAACATAATACCATTCTTAAATAAGCTTTTCTTAAAAATATAGATAGATATTTTGTCACTCAAGTGAAACAATCGCTCTTCAGGTATGCATTTCAAACGAAATGTATAATGCCATTTAAAAATTAATTATAAAAACCAATCACAATTAAGCTATCATAAAATTTGTGTGTAAATACAAACATTAATTCTTTCTTATTAAGCTTTTCTTAAAAATATAGATAGATAGATAGATAGATAGATAGATAGATAGATAGATAGATAGATAGATAGATAGATATTTTGTCACTCAAGTGAAACAATCGCTCGTCAGGTATAAATTTTAAACGAAATGTATAATGCAATTTAAAAATCAATTACAAAAACCAATCACAATTAAGCTATCATAAAATTTGTGTGTAAATACAAACATTAAATCTTTCTTATTTGTATTTTAAAATTCCCCCTAGATACTTATTTTGAACCAAAACTAAAACCATTTACGGACAGTTTCAAATTTTCAAAAATAAGTGTTTATTGAATTAACCTAAAGTGAAAGATGCGTATAAAAACTCCTGGGTGTCCTTGGAACCTGCAAGTCCTTTGAAGGGCTTCACGACTAAGCTGCGCGTCGCCCTACATCATGCAGGTGAAGTTTAATGGCGCGATCACCCATAAAATGTGTCTCATCTTGCCAATGGCGGTCGTCGTGGACAATGAATGACTTAGTTAAAGCGGGTGGGTTTCCATGGCAACGTGTTGCATCACTGCACCCTACCTCCACCCTCCTCATCTCCCTCTCGGCAACTAACCGACGATGCTTGGTTTATGGCAAGATTTGCATTTCACGGGCCGCCTACTTTTGTGCTTTGGGAGAGATAGATCGACAGTTGTGTGTGGAAGATTTATATCGTCCGGACTCAAATTGACGACCTCCGTGCATTAACCTACTATCTCCGAGTTTTGTTTTCTTTCCAAATGTGTCTTAATATTCGTTCAAATGATACGCGTACATTAATTATGTTAATTGAGCTAGAGCTAGAGCATGGAAAAGGTGGGGTTTTAGAGGATATCTACCCAACTCTGCATGGAGGAAGAGTGATAAATCATTTAAGAAAAAAATCCTCAGAAAATTCGATTGGGATTCGAACCCTGATCTCCCCTTCACCGGAAATTACAATTATTGTACTGCTAAAGGATCGATGGGGCCAGATTCGCATTTTCACATCGTGGTGACTATTAGTAAAACAAATGTATATGTGCTTTATTTGATAGTAGAATAGGTCATAGTTTTCAGCAATATTTAAGTACGGATTCATGTACAATATACATTAATTAATAATCTTACGTTAGCAAATTGGACTGCGATTTCCTTGTCTTTCAAGCAAAAGTAAAACAAAATGTGTTTGTTTTAAAAATTTGGTAGAGGATATTGGCTTTATTTAAACGTATTTTAAATGCATTGCTAAATATATATATATATAACAATTTTAATTGTTACATAAATAAACAATTTTCTGCAATACACCTTATTTTTATGGTTAATATTAACTATTCACTAAACAAGTATGAAACAATGACTTGAAAATCTGCGTCGTATATCTAGTAATGTATATTTCGCTGGTTATTTTATGTCAGTTATATTTATTTCAGTAGGAGTTTATTTACTTAATTAAGTAACGAAAATATTACCCATGTGTATGAGACGTGAGGTGTAAGGATGAGAAAAGTAACTTAGGTAAAATGCGTAAGCTTGTTGAAGAAGAGATTATAAAAACATCCTCAAGTGCACCCGGCCGGTATTCAAATCACTAAACATACTGTGCTGTATCAAATACAAACTAACCGGAGTTGCGCTAACTCTGTAAGTGTTCTTTATCTATAGAGAATTGAAGCAGTGGTGGATTTAATCTCACTACCCTCTTAGCTCAAAAACATACTACACACTTTAAAAAAAAAAAAATTCAACAGTTATGTATGTACTTTGTACTTAGGTACTTGGCGATGGGGTTAAGCTAGGGGTAGGCTTAACCTCTGTGTTTACATCACAAAACTCTGTAGGCCGAGTTTATTTTACACTACCCGAGTCAGCAATGGGAATTAATTTGATTCCGTTCAGCAGCACATTCAAAGTCATCATGTTGATTAACAATCTTAGCCTTCTTAAAAAAAAACTATCAATTTTAACAAAATTTTCTTCAACATCACGCTGTTTCTCGACCTTCTCTCTGCCTCCTGTATTCAGCTTCACTCAACCGCTTTTTTGTGTCACTAATAATGTATAAAATGTGTCTTAGATTATTCATTAATATTCATTTCAGGTGTAAAAATTACAAATGGTTAGTGTACGAAGGTAAACAAATACGTAAACACCCGACTACCATCTCCAGCATGAAAGGGAGACGATTCCCTGCTAACACACAAGGGAGGAATTAACCTATATAGATAGATATTGAAGGGTGACTACTGTCTCTATACTGTGGTAAGAGCTGGGAAGTGTGTTGTCAGACCACTAGTATTATTATTATTATTATTATTATTATTATTATTATTATTATTATTATTATTATTATTATTTAGCACTGCGTCTTAAGACTCGTTCGGGTTATACGCCTAAGTACTAATTACGCTAAAGGGTTAGGAATTGGGAAGGTTTAATTGAGAGAAAGTGAACCTGCATTTTCGTGGAGGACTAGTGGAAAACTATTTAGGAAAAACCTCCTCGAGTTAACCCGACCGAGCTTTGAACCTCTATTTCCTCGTACTCAGCAATCTAACTCATCACGACTAGCGCGTTAGATAACTACGCCACCGAGGCGGGTCAGACTGACGTTTCGATAATGTTTGATTGAAAATCTCGTTAAATTTTAACAATAAATATTTCCGGTTAAGGGAACGTGGCGACCAGACATTAATATAGTTGTCAGAGTCACTTCACTCACAGTTTGAGAGTGCGTTGTCCACGCTGCGACAGCTACCTACGACTGCGGCTGGAGTAGCAGTCTTCTCGAATGCGTAGTTTGAATTTGGTCTGTGACACGACCCAATGGCGGCACGTGTCGCAGCACTGGTGGGGTAGCAATGTTGCAGCTACAGTGATAGAGTTGTAACGTTACTGCTTTTTAAAATTGAATTTTATGGCTTAGTATATTAAAAACAATGTAAACATTGGAAACTAGAGGGGCTAATGGCCCACTTTAAAATATCTTAAGTATACAACAACATGCCTAGATGCTGTACAAATATATTAAAATTATTTCATCATCTTCTTCCTTCCAAAAAGGTTCTGTCATTTGGATCAACTGTACTTTCATCCCTCTCGAAATCGACTGTGGCTGGAATCACGTCTTGGAAACACCCAGTGCGACTGTTGCCATGTTCTGTTGCTGTCGTAGCCGCGCGTCTCCAGACGCAGTCGCGGGTAACTGTCGAATATTAGACAACTCAACTTAACCCTATCACATTGTTTTGATGAACTTCTTGTTCTAATTCTTTTTTAGCGCCCGCACTTTTTCCACCCTGCCCATTTAATCTCAAATGTAAATTTACGCTCGAATTGAAGCCTGACTAGTAAAATCTTCTCTAATTTGGTCTTTTATTTGTTTTTTATTTTACTCATTGCAATACATTCTGTTAGCATTTAAAACTATCAAACTTGATATACGAGGATAAGAAGGGTACAATTTTAATAATCTGCATTTAACATTCACTTGAATAGATAATGTTAAACATATCGTATAGCTAGCCATGTTTGAGCCTTGGCTTTCTCTTGTAAGAGTTTGGTTAACTTTATGATATTTATTAAAGTATAGTAATTTTAGACTTTTGGTTAATTTTAGACTCTAATTTTATTTTATTTTTATTTTATTTTACCCGCATCAGTGTGTATATGATCTGAATTTTAAGCTCATTTAGTTAGATTTTCCGGTAACGTGTAAGTTAGGGACTCGAATCACGATCGACTATACTGGAGATGTTATTTTCATAAGGGGTTTCACACTTTCCCGTCACTAAAATCTTATACATTCCTTGTCCCTACCCCATACTTGATAAATGCATGTATAGCCTTAACAATTGTAACACTATTGAATTTAATCGCCCCGCATTGGGCGCCAATTGTAACACTATGGATTAATTCCTTGATAAAATAATGCTGTGGTGAGTATAGGTTGTATATAGCTCCGTGATCGAGCACCTATCATCACTGTACGGAAAATATACCGTTTAACCAGCTTGTAATTGCTCCGTGGTCGAGCACTAATTAAATCGATGTATTTAATTAAATTAAAGAAAGAGAACTGTTGATGGTTGTTTATTCACACATGGTTTATTTAAATGGCATATGTTTATTACTTATACATACTCCAATTAAATGCTTTATATAAATGCACACTTGTGATATTAATGTAAGTTATTTTATACTGTGTTAGACTGTGACTGCCAATGTGTGGCTCTGGGGACTTGTGCGTGTGGATGTATCCCTTGTGTGGATGTTTGATGCCTGGCTGATACGCACAAACGGTTTATATATGACATACCCCTTGCCTCTTGCTCCACTTGACACCAGTGTAAAAACAAACTAATAGAAAGAGTCCTGGCGACAGGTGTTGTGAAGGCTAGCTTCTTATTGGTATAGGGAATTGGCGTCTTTTGCCAAATACTGTATAGAGTTGTTCCTTTTAATAGGAAATAAGGAGTTGTTCTTTTAACAGGAAATATTTTATAAAAAATATTTTTTAGTGGTGAAACCCTTTTCCCATTATTTCTTAAATGCGCGTGTTTCTTCATGGACGAATCATAAAAGGATACTCTACATATATTACTTTAAAGAAAAATTACCTTCATCCATGACTTTTTACATAATTTAGAAGTATCCAAACCAATATCATTACACGGTCACTAAAATGTGGGGAGGGCAATTATAGTCTTATATATTTTAATATTTAATTTGTACTTTTCCTTTATCCTTGTATACAGAGACGTCAGTCTTTATTGCTCGTTTGAATGTGGACGGGGAGGTTGAAGGTATAAATCTTGGGGGCCTGGGGGAGTGAGGGGTACTGAAGGATTGCATCCTAAATTGTTTCCTACTCATCCTCCACGCGATTGGAGTACATTTTCTTTAAATTTTACCTTACTAATCCTCAATTCATTAGTGTAAATATTCGGGTAACCTGGACAGGTAGTAAGACGCGTTTCCTATTTAAAATTGAGTTATCTAAACACAGGTTAAGTGAGTTGGAAATTCCTACAACTCAATATAAAACATAGAGCCCAGGCCTTATAGTTTGATTATAATACGAACCCACAAACGAATGCTAAATAAATTTAGAATACGTCTGTACAGGAGTCATATTTCCTAACCCTACAATTTTTAACTTCGCTGACTACAAAAGTGGGCAAATGAAAAACAAAATTCGTCCATTCATGAAAATGCGGCTATAACTTCTTTTTGACAGTAGAATTCAAGATCTGAAGAATCTCCAAAATTTAAAGTGTTGGAACACATTTTGTGAGGGAGTAAGTGGGGTAAATTCCCCCAAAAATTATAACTTTATGAATAAAGTCGAGTGAAGTGTATTTTTCATTTTTTTTGTGCTGAATCTAATAGAACAAATTTCAGATAGATTTGAACAATCATGTTTAAGATATAATGGGTTTTGTGGGTGAAAAAACTCGCTTTTCACTAATTCAGGGATGAGGAAGAATATAAAATCCAATCTGTATGAGGAATTCCCCTATGTTGATTAAAATTTATTGAAGAAAACAGATTGCTTCATCATCGATGGTGGTTATTTATTGCACACAGTTAAATGGAATAAAAACAACCTTCGTATTTATGCTGACGTGTGCAATTCATGTGTACAATATTTGAAAGATCAAAATAAATACCGGAAAATAGTAGTGGTATTTGATGCATACGATGATCTAAACAACATAAAAACAAGTGAACACCAACGCAAATACAAACACTTCGCCCCACAGTTTCGCATAGATAAAACTACTTCATTTATCCCAACTAAGAGCGGTTCCTATCCATTTCACAGAACAATAAACAGTTGATCAAGATGCTAACACTTGTTCTTCAAAGCACTAATACCGAGGTGAAACAGGCTGTTGGTGATGGAGGTGCTCTCATTGTTTGAACAGCCGTAGAGAAATATGCCCATTTCTCACCTAATATCGTAACCCAAGACGTTGATGTGTTAGTCATTATGATTGCACCTGCCTCACCAGAACTACCTATATTGCTATTGAAGCCAAAAATAGGACACGTCAAAAGAAAAATATTTCATTAAAAAAACCTACAGCAGAAACACCTCAATGTGAAAGACTAAAAGACTACATTCTTCTTGCCCATGAATTCAGTGGATGTGATACTACCAACGAAATCCATGCGAAAGGGAAAAATCAGCTTTTTAGATTGCTAGAAACTGATAGTGCATTAATGGACATCGTCAGAACATTCTCCAAATTGAATGCCACTCGGGATGAAATCAGAAGTGCAGGAGAGTGTCTGTTTCTCTTCTTTTATGGAGCAAAGGATGGTAATCTCGACCTTGACCCACCTCGCTACAGTTTCTTCCAGAAGTCACTGTAGAAAAATACATCCAGACTGGAATCCTTACCTCCCACTTCAGCAAGTGCAGCCCTGCACTCATAGAGAGTGTACTATCAAATACAACAATGACTCAGCAACAACTTACGTTCAGAAGATTGAGGCTAGATCGTCGAGACGGTGAACTGCAGCCTGTAAAACAACTTTGGAACCTTCCACTGACGCACTCCTCAAGCTGAGTTCCTGCACATGCAAAGGAAACTGCTCAGCCCAACAGTGCGGTGCCGTCAAAGATGCTGTGCAGTGTTCTGCAAAAACCGCCAAGGAGTGACCTGCACAGGGTTGCCACGCACCTGGAAAACAGGGAAAACCGGGAAAAGACAGGGAATTTGTTTGTGCCTGGAAAAAACCGGGAAAACACAGGGAATTTCACCAACAAGCTAGAATTTACTGGAATTTGTTAGTGAAATTGGGCCATACAGTGCTTGCAAGCTTAAACTAGTAGGAATAATATAGACTAAAATTTGTAACTGGAGAATTGAGCAGTCTGATTGGAACACATTTCATATTATGACTATGCTTACCACCACCTCATCAGCTTGAGATAAATCCTGAGTGCAACTGAGACGACTCGTTTTCGTTCGGCAAATGCCGCGCCTTTTCGGCTTCCTCCACTCTCCCCCGCTAATAAAGTTTACTCCTTAGTACATAAGCAATAATTAAGATGGGTTAACATGTTTTCTAAACAAAGTAATACATTCTTATAAAAAAAATTAGATACCACATTTAAACTCAAAATCGTATTTTTGGTATTTCCTTTTTTTTTCATTCCATTTAGGGTAGACAAAAAATATAACCAATTTTTCCTNACTCAAAATCGTATTTTTGGTATTTCCTTTTTTTTTCATTCCATTTAGGGTAGACAAAAAATATAACTAATTTTTTCTTCTAGAATTTTTTTCATTAATTTCTCATACTTTTTCCAAATAATTCTTAAACATGTGTTTCTCTTGCACAACAAAACATGCTTCCAATGACAACTACCACTCTTTATTTTTAAATTTTCTTTAAAACAAAACTAAATGCCTCTATAATTATATTTATAATATCTATTAGGTGTCTGGAAAAATTAAAATTTCCTCTGGAAAACCTGGAAAACACAGGGAATTAGGTAATAAGAAAATAGTGGCAACCCTGTAATTACTCTAATGGATTAGGAATTGGGAAGGTTGAATTAGAGAAAGTGAACCCGCATTTGCGTGGAGGGAGAGTGGAAACCATTTAGGAAAAACCACCCCCAGTTGACCCGACCGAGATTAGAACCTTGATCTCCCCGTCCTCAGCAGCAGAGCTCAACACGACAAGTGCGTTAGCCAACTACGCCACCGAGGCGGGTTAAAATAAATTTAATATATTCATATATCAAGTTGAGTTATCTGCAACTGTCACTTTAAGTACAAATTAATATTATCAATACATATAAATTAACAATAATAATATGGTAAAACAAGCTTGCTAATAAGCACAGAATATTTATAGGCCCATCAAAAAATCTACAGGGCCAATTTTCTTACCTGATTTACTGCTTATAGTCAGGCCGGCAAGTTGACAAACCAGTTTTGAATGCATTCTGATGGGTCAAAGGCTGTGACAGGTGGTCCATTCATACTAAGATTTTATTTGATTCATACAGCTGTAACCACGTTGACAAGCAGAGAAAATGCGCCAAGTCCGAGATAATACGCAAGTGTTATTGGCATCTTAGGCGCCCGCGGAAATAATTTAGAAGCCCAGGGCGTGTGGGAATCTGCTAATTTGCATCCCTATAGTAAAATATTATCAATATTGGCCACAAAGAAATATGTTTGAATTTTCTATACCATTCCTCCAAAAAAGTATACCAGACCTTTGATGATGATAATTTAGTTTTATGTCAGTAGTATTAGCATAATACAAAACATAGATGTCACATTCCCTAATAGAACAAGACTTTTAAGTAAGGTTGTCAAATTCTATTAATTGAAACTTTAATTCTAACTGGCAGAGAAATGATCAAAAATCAATCTAAATATTATGACTTTTGAAACCTTGATTCTTAGCTCTCCAATATATTTAAATGAACGTGCTGGCCAGGCTATTTTTTTTATTGTGACCACACTTAGTTTTATTGCCGTTTCACTCTAATACCGGCAAATTCTAGATGCATTCAACATTATGTACCCCTGTGTAAAACACTCTTACACAAATTAAACATGGCCATATAAATGTATTTTACTATATGTATTTTTTAAGTTGTTGGATGAATGGTAAAAGATTTAAATTGTAAATGTTGAGAAATCAGAATTGAGAAAAACATGAATAGTGGCATTTGTAATTTCAGATATTAAGGATGATGTGGGCAATTAAAATGTTTTGTGGATATAATTACTCCATTGACGAAACAATCACTCACCTTCTTGCCTCTAGACTCATTTTTACGTTGACTTATGTCTGTTTGCGCGAGATGTACAGGAAACACAGGCTGGGGCACGAGCCCGGAATGACTGGGAAGACCATAGAGCATGAATGCTCGTACCACGCCCAGCACATCTCCTAGAAGCACATCCAGTAACGCACCTGACTCGACCAACACATTTTCCAAACCTCTAAGACACGATATTACCAACTGTAACAAATAAACGAGCAGAGTTAAACAAAATACTAAACTAGGGATGGACACTTTGTTTACTCAAACTCCTAAAGAGAATGTTCAATAATTAGAGAAAAATTAATTCAGCTTTGAGATTCAGTAAAAAAATATTTTGTTTTTCTTCAAATTTAGGATATGAATTTCTTTTAATGGAATTATGATGCTTGTTGGTGGTATGGACCAGCAAAATTATAATATTGATAGTTTCCACAAACAGGGGCCAGAACATTGATTTACAACTTAAATGAATTCAGATTAATATGACAAAAACATGCTAACATTAAATACTAATAATAATATTTAGCACCGCGTCTTACTACCAGTTTGGGCTACACCCTTAAGCCCTAATTACACTAATGGGTTAGGAATTGGAAAGGTTGAATATAGAGGAAGTGAACCTGCATTTGTGTGGAAAACCATTTAGGGAAAACCACCCCCAGTTCACCCAAGTGAGATTTGAACCTCAATCTCCCCGTCCTCAGCAGTCTATAACTCAACAAAAAACTAGTGCGTTAGCTAACTACGCCACCAAGGTGGGTGCTAACATTAAATTTACAACTGCTTTTATCATATAGTAAATCAAAATTAATGTGAATAAAATCAGAGTTGAAGAAAACCAAAATATAACAATGGGAGGAAGTTTCCTCTAGTGTTTGTTCTGTTTAAAGTTAGAATCAGGATAAGGTCCAATGAAGATTTGGATTCAAGAAAAAGTTGATTTGATCCATTATCTATATCAAATAAATATTAAACTACACATCTAGGATATGTATACACGAGGGGTGTTCAAAAAGAAACCGAACTTTTGAAATTGCCCGCCAACCGGCAGAGGGAGCACGCTGCAGCTACCGAGTGCACATAGCGGCAGGTTTAGACAACAAACTGGCATTTGCCGCGTTCCGCTCTGACCGTTAGTTGGCGAGTTACATCCGCTGAAATGAGCACGTGCACAAGCTGTTCGTCGGATTAGTGCCAAAGTGACAATGAAAGAGCTTGAAGAACAATGTGTGTGTGTGTGTGTGTGTGAAATTTTGCTACAAACTTGGCAAAACTTTTACAGAGACATTTCAATCGCTTAGCCAAGCATACAGGGAGGACTGTATGAGTCGAAAGCAGTGCTATGAGTGGTTTAAGCGTTTTGAACATGGCAGAATGTCGGTCAGTGACGATCCCAAGCCTGGACAAACTTCCACATCAACAGATGACAACCATGTCGAGAAAGTTCGTGTTGTGATTAGTGGAAATCGTCGTTTAACTGTTCGAGAAGTTGCTGACGAAGTGGGCATCAGCGTAGGATCATGCCATCAAATTTTGAGTGACAAACTTGATATGCGTCGTGTCAGTGCAAAATTTGTGCCGCGTTTGTTGACTGACGATCAGAACTAGACCCGTGTTGAAATCACCCAGGAACTGCTTGCCATTGCCAATGACAATAAAAACTTCCTTAAGTACATCATAACAGGCGATGAGACGTGGGTTTATGGCTATGATATTGAAACTAAGGTGCAGTCGTCGCAGTGGGCGGGCAAAGGGTCTCCTTGTCCAAAAAAAGCATGCATGAGTCGGTCAAAGATCAAGGTGATGTTGATTGTGTTTTTTGACTTCAAAGGCATTGTCCATCAGGAATTTGTACCATGGTCAGATGGTAAACAAGGAAGTCTACCAGGGAATTCTAGCGCATTTGAGGGATGCTGTGCGCAGGTTGAGGTCTGAATTGTGGGAAAACCAGACTTGGATGTTGCGTCATGACAATGCACCAGCTCACGCGTTGCTCCTTGTCTGCAGCTATCTAGCAAAACATCACACTCCCATAGTGCCCCATCTACCGTATTCTCCGGACCTAGCCCCAGCAGACTTTTTTCTGTTTCCCAAACTTAAAACCACGTTGAAGGGACGTCGTTTCCAAGCCCTAGAGGAGATTCAGGACAATGAGACAAGAGACCTGCGTGCCATCCCACAAAGTGCATTCCAGGAGGCTTTCCAAAAATGTAAGCAACGTTGGGAACGGTGTATTGCCAGTAAAGGGGACTACTTTGAGGGCGACAGCGCCTAAAATGTTGTACAATGAGCAATAAAGATGTTATAGCAAAAGTTCAATTTCGCTTTGAACACCCCTCGTATTTAAGCCTATGCTAATTAGATAGGGATGATGAAGGTAAAATTTAGAGGAACTGTACCCACATTTATGTGGAGATAGATTCTGGAATCATCTAGGAAAATCCACCCTTATGTCTATATGGCTGAAACTCAAACACTGACCTCCACATTACCCGCAATCCAGCCTGTTACAAGAGTGACCTCTTAGACTGTGTATCCATCAATGTGGGTTAAATATTTATAAAAATAGTAATACTCATGCCAAACCGGCGTCTTCAAGCTTCTGCCTACTGGTGGTCACACAGTATAACCTGTCACTCTCGTGTTAGACTGGATTGCCAATGATGGGGAGATCGAGGTTGAAATCCTGGTCGGGAGTAACAGGAATGTCTTTTTTCTTTCTGGCTGATGTGAGTACTCGTCCTTCTAAATTTTTCATCCTTGTTCCATTATTGGCAATAGGCCTAAAATAATGTATGCATTTAGCCCAAATTGATGCTGGGACAAGGTTAAAAGCAATAAAACAAATAAACCAGCTTCTGCTACTTATCGACATAAGACTTCAAACTTATCCTTTAAAGATTTGAACCAAAGAACCAACAAATGTTAACCATAGTGCAAGTAAGTCCTCGGGATACAATCCTCACCTTGCAACGAGACAACTCATCGTCATTGTTCAAATGTTTTTGTTGACAGAGTGTCTTGAGGAAGATCTGCGCGCAGGTCTCTAAATACTGTTCCTCCAGGCTAGTTTTCTCTTCGTCTGATGGGAAGGTGAGAGCTTCAAGACAACGTACACAAAATAGTCTCACCTCCTCCGGGGGAGCTAATTGGTTAGGTCTCACTTCTTCATCACCCGTTTCCAATAGTGAGGTCAGGGTACCTCTGTCACCCAGCAGGCTGTCTACCTGCTGATAAATGAAGGCCATCATTGGTTTAAGGATTGGGAATATTTACAGCACAACTATGGACTATGGAGGACTATATCTATCATGTAGATTATTAATGGGGATGAAAGCCTCTAATCATTAACACTCTTGACACTATGCCCATCAATTTTACGAATGGCCGTTCTTACAAATTTTGCCAAGCACGTCAATTCTACAGGGTCTTGAATTTAAATCAGTATAAAATCTTTGCTCGTATTTTCTATTTCTTTGGTTAGGGCTATGCATTTCTTAGACTATTAGTTCCGAGTTGTGGTAATAGATGGCATCTCACCGCTCATCTGAGTAGCGTTTTTATAACTAGAACAACCTGCAGTTCACTCTCAAGTAGATTAAGTTCAGTGATTCTTAGCGCGAAGAACATCATGTGCTTCTGTTTCTTGTGTTTGTGCTAAATAAATAATTGCGAGGAGAAAAGGCTTATTTGATAATGAAATTGCAGAAATAGTGAATTTAACTGATGATATGACAATGAAGATGAACTATAAAAATTGGTGGAATTAGTGATAAAATAAAGAATCCAATGCTGTTTATGAAAGTGAACAATATGTTATAGTAAGCCTAGCTCACGAACGTCGACATGAAAAAATGATTTTATATTATAGGGCCTAAATTTATATTCAATTATGAATAATATGTGTTTGAATGATACACACTTGAATAGTTCATTACATATAGGCCTAGGTTATTATACTTTCTAATGTATAGACTACAGTCCAATGTGACATCTCGCGGGTAGGCCTATAGTTAGTAAAATATAATTTTGTGGTAAATTTATTTACAATTCAGGTAGAATTTAGATTCATTATGAGCTTATATGCTCATTTTACTGTACACACAACACCTAAATCTACATAACCAGCCAATTGTGTGAGTTTATTGTTTATAAATAATTTTATGAATTTTTTGTTTTAGCCTTTTACTCGATTCTTTTACCAATAAACCTAATAAGAGCACTTTAAAAGATAATTATTCAGAATAAACAAGAATGTCGTTCCAAACTGGTCTCCGAGCTTTTAAAATCCAATGTGGAGCTGTGGAGAAATTAACTTTGAAAAATATCTAAAATTGGCTGGTTTCTGAGGGTAGGTGCTATAATCTTGGCCTGGTACTGAGAGTGTTAAGGAAATTCAAGATTTAAAAAAAAAACTTGTATTTTTCAAATAGGCAGTTAAATAGTTTCACTTGTCTCAATGTCAACTTTGTCTAAAGTAGAATACAGCAACCACCTAAATGCTAGTTCTTATCCAAGGGGTGAGAACATGAAGAAGTGAGTAGGAAAGAGATATGAAAACAGGATGAAATGCAATAGCTTTCATATGACGAGAGATTGAAAACCAAACTCTGGGAAAACTCTTTGGCATGGTTAGTATTAATTTAAACCCCCAAACTCCTGTGTCTGGAGTTAAGTTGAGCTAACCCTACCGGCCAAGAAAATTATTCAAAGATAAAAAAAAACATTGGTGAACTACCTCTTCAAGCTTCCCTCCATTCCCTCTAAGAAGTGTCTCTAAGGCATGCAGAATGTCCAACACAGCAATGTCTGCACAGTTTCTGAGTGCTTGACAGCTCCATTGCACAGCCAAGTGTAAGGTCTGGCCCTCAACCTTAACACTCTGTTTTAATATAAGATTAGATATCAATTGGCAGCATTTGGCCACCAGGAATGTGTCATTTGGAGCCACCACCGTGCAACACTGGTTGATCGCAAGCACAGCTTTCTGAAACAAAAAACAAGACAATTGTGTCCCTAAAGTTTTATTTTTATTTATATATTTTAAATCCCCGACAGCCTAGGCCATCTTCTGGGACTATTTTGATACAGTGTAGCGGATGCTTACAGTACACATGCAATTTAGTTAGTTATTTAAGTACAATTAATTTTTCAAAAGTAAATTTGTACAAGATAAAGACATAGTAAAAGGTTTATAACATTGGTGAATGACTTTATTAACTTATTCTAGAACAAACACAGCAACCAGCTCTCTATTCATCAATTCATCACTGTGTAAAGGGAGGCTCCAATTTAACCCATGATAAATTAGTCAGCTAATCGAACCTGGGTCTTCAGTACAGTATTCAATTTAACTTGCTACAGTCCTCGATTTTGTTGTTCCAAACTTTCAAAAACGTGACTTGCACGATTGCTTGATACTTTAAAAGAAGCGTGGATAAAGCCATATTCCCACACTCAATGCACATTATTTTATCTATTGAGTAGAATATTTTACAGTTAAAATCAACTTACATCTGTGTTTACTAAAGAGATATTCCTAAAATCGAAAGCATTCAACTCATCAAGCAAAGCGTTTATATGCTGCCGATCACCTTCACTTCTACCATTAAGTAAATATGTGAACTTAGATAACAAATTTTGAAATTTCCCACACAGATCTTCAGTTGATATTTCTAATGTAGTTGCCATTACAAACAAGAATTCTTATATTATACTTGAACAGCTGTTTACTCCCCCCCCAACCAAAAGCTAATCCATGGACGTCAACACTACAAATAAATATGTACTAAAAGACAATGATAAGAATGGGCTAGTATCGTTTATAATGGTTTCCGTGAAAATTATTCGGAGTATAATATCATTTGTGTGTCTACTATTTGGATGTTGATTTTACAAATTATTAGGTACTAATAAAATAATTAATATTTTGATTACAGTTAGTATTGGTTTATATACGATTAAAATAATCTTTTGATATCAGGCTCAAATAAATAAAAATATATCTATCTGTTATTTATAAGTAGCGCCACTAGTGGATATTTAGAGAAACAGACTACCTATATTTATATCTATATATATATATATATATATATATATCGTTGTTCAGACCAACTTATGCCATCAGGCATCAACCAATCAACGTTGTGTGCGAAAAAAAAGTGGTTTGGTCCCGTCAGTGAGCTTTCTGTACTTGTTGTGCGAAGTTCTAAATGTCACGAAAAATATGATGTATACGTGTGGTTTTGCAAAATGAGTGAATCTACTGTGATAACGATAAAAAAGTGAAGTGCAAACCATCATACTTTTAGAAACGTGATTGTTTGGTTTGCGAGTGATTCTTCTCGTGTCGGGAGAATAATGCTGTAGGCGGTGTTGTGTATCTTTTAAGTAGGTGGTGAAAGTACAGTACGCAAAATGGCGGATCTAGAGGCAGTGCTCGCTGATGTGAGCTATTTGATGGCAATGGAGAAAAGCAAATGCACTCCAGCTGCCAGAGCAAGTAAAAAGATAATCCTTCCCGACCCAAGGTAAGACTGCCTGCCTGCTACGTTGATATGTCAGGGAACCAGAGAGCGCTTTGTTTGGGTGTGTGTCATATGGTGTTCTTATCTCAATCCCTAACCCCCACCCCCTTTCATCCAGGATGAAGCACACCTTGTCCTTTACAGTGATATTATTTTCAGAATACTATCATAACTTGATTATAGATGAATTAAGCATGTCGATGAAATATTAGTTCACTCTAATTTTGGCACTCTTTATCTAATTTAACACACTGACTACATTTTGTATTTCATTCCCCCCTAGATGTATCTTTGACATTTATCCTCAAGTTTTCACTTTCCAACAGGGCAACACAGATATAAATCACCTACAATAATGCAGATGGATCACAATAAGCTTTAACTTAGTGTTATAGAAAAAAAAAGTTGATACAATTTTTGCCTAGATAATATCCATACAACTTTTTACGGACTTCTTTTAAAGATTTTTTTATCAATACGAGACTATGGTACATAACATTTTCACTTAAAGGGACCACATTTCTAAATAAATTCAATTGTGCATTGTAGAATAAACATTGCCACTGTAATCATTGGTTAGTTGATTGTTCTATATTCAATTCAATTTAATAAAGTCAGGAACATATTTATTCAACACTAACTTTTTAAATTGTATACAATTTTGACTTTATTGGGTAAATAAATTTTTATAGTGGGGGGATAGAAGAATGCTAATAGGTACAGTTAACTCCACATGACCAGCGAAGCATAGAAAATGTAAATTATATTTAAGTTATAGATCAATTAAGTCCCACCTTATATCCATGGTTTGATTCCCCTGGCCAGGTGTCATTTTTCAAATTTACAAAATTCTTAGAGTAGGTATACATTAGTTAGTAAATAGGCTCAACTTAAATAAAAACACTTCAACTGAATGCGACTCAAACCATTATTTTATGTCTAAAGCAGCCTGTCTAAGAATCAAATGAGTAAGAGTTGAGTGACTAATTAGAAGTATAGGTGTTACTTTATATTGTCCTGTATGTTGAAACACAAAGTAAACACTCCCTCCTTTCCCTCTACACTGAGTGGAGCTGTCAAAGCCATGTTGAACCCCACCTTTCCTTCTACACTGAGTGGAGCTGTCAAAGCCATGTTGAACCCCACCTTTCCCTCTACACTGAGTGGAGCTGTCAAAGCCATGTTGAATCCCTCCTTTCCCTCTACACTGAGTGGAGCTGTCAAAGCCATGTTGAATACCTCCTTTCCTTCTATACTGAGTGGAGCTGTCAAAGCGATGTTGAATACCACCTTTCCTTCTATACTGAGTGGAGCTGTCAAAGCCATGTTGAATCTCACCTTTCCTTCTACACTGAGTGGAGCTGTCAAAGCCATGTTGAATTTCACCTTTTCCTTTACACTGAGTGGAGCTGTCAAAGCCATGTTGAATACCTCCTTTCACTCCACACTGAGTGGAGCTGTCAAAGCCATGTTGAATCTCACCTTTCCCTCTACACTGAGTGGAGCTGTCAAAGCCATGTTGAATCTCACCTTTCCCTCTACACTGAGTGAAGCTGTCAAAGCCATGATTGAATTTCACCTTTTCCTTTACACTGAGTGAAGCTGTCAAAGCCATGTTGAATTTCACCTTTTCCTTTACACTGAGTGGAGCTGTCAAAGCCATGTTGAATTTCACCTTTCCCTCTACACTGAGTGAAGCTGTCAAAGCCATGTTGAATCTCACTTTTCCCTCTACACTGAGTGAAGCTGTCAAATCCATGTTGAATTTCACCTTTTCCTTTACACTGAGTGAAGCTGTCAAAGCCATGTTGAATCTCACCTTTTCCTTTACACTGAGTGAAAACACTGAGTGGAGCTGTCAAAGCCATGTTGAATCTCACCTTTCCCTCTACACTGAGTGAAGCTGTCAAAGCCATGTTGAATCTCACCTTTCCCTCTACACTGAGTGGAGCTGTCAAAGCCATGTTGAATCTCACTTTTCCCTCTACACTTAGTGGAGCTGTCAAAGCCATGTTTAATTTCACCTTTCCCTCTACACTGAGTGAAGCTGTCAAAGCCATGTTGAGTACCTCCTTTCCCTCTACACTGAGTGGAGCTGTCAAAGCCATGTTGAATCTCACCTTTCCCTCTACACTGAGTGAAGCTGTCAAAGCCAATGTTGAATCTCACTTTTCCCTCTACACTGAGTGAAGCTGTCAAAGCCATGTTGAATTTCACCTTTTCCTTTACACTGAGTGAAGCTGTCAAAGCCATGTTGAATCTCACCTTTTCCTTTACACTGAGTGAAGCTGTCAAAGCCATGTTGAATCTCATTTTTCCCTCTACACTGAGTGGAGCTGTCAAAGCCATGTTTAATTTCACCTTTTCCTTTACACTGAGTGAAGCTGTCAAAGCCATGTTGAATTTCACCTTTTCCTTTACACTGAGTGAAGCTGTCAAAGCCATGTTGAATTTCACCTTTTCTTTTACACTGTGTGAAGCTGTCAAAGCCATGTTGAATTTCACCTTTTCCTTTACACTGAGTGAAGCTGTCAAAGCCATGTTGAATACCTCTTTTCCCTCTACACTGAGTGGAGCTGTCAAAGCCATGTTGAATCCATCCCTTTCCTCTACACTGAGTGGAGCTGTCAAAGCCATGTTGCCAATAGCACCTATCCTAAAACATTAACTCTTTCTTCTTACTGGTCGCTATATTCTTTGTGGGATATTAGAGCCGGAGAGACACAAGTGTAATTACAGCAGCGATAACACTTGGCACCACTTGGACTGCAGGTAATGTGGAGGTCAGTGTTTGAGTCCCAGCTGTATAAACATAAGGGTGGATTTTCTTAGATGATCCCTCATTTTACCTCCACACAAATGTGGTTACAATCTGTCTTAATTTTATCATCCTCATCCATATCTGATTAGCATAAATATATAAATATCCTAGATGTGTAGTTTAATATTTATTTGATATAGATAATAGATCAAATCCATTCTTTCTTGAATCCGAATTTTCATTTAACCTGATCCAGACTAAATATAACAAACATTAACTTGATAACTTTCTCGCATTGCTATGTTTTGATTTTCTTCAACTCTGATTTTATTCACATTAATTATTTACTTACTAGATAATAAAAGCAGTTGAAACTTTAATGATTACATATTTTTGTAATAATTTAAATTTACATTCATTTAAGGGGTAGCCTAAATCAATGTTCGAGCTCTGTCCCTCCTTGAGCCGGGAAACCATTTGAACAATTCAGAGGATATAGGCTGTACTAGCTCACTTTGGTTGTTAAGGACAGGTTGGGATATTGAATTGACAGCTCTACTTAATAGAGGGAGTCTAATTTTTTAGCACTTTGTCTTACTACCTGTTCAGGTTATACCCATAGACCTATATACTAATCACGCTAATGAGTGTGGGATGAGGTAGATTGAATTTTGAGGAAATGTACACACATTCGCATGGAGGGAGACTGGAGATTGGAACAAATCACACTAAATACACCCAACCAGAATTCAAACCCTGATCTCCCGGTCATCCACTCTATTTTGAGAGTGATACCTTAGAATCTTAGACCATGTGACCACCGAAGTGGATGTAGTATCAATAAAATGAGGCTGTACTATCGTCATTAAATCTATCATCAGTTCCTAATACATTCCAGGAATGATATGGAATATTACCTCATAGTGCTACCTTGTATTTCTAATTTTTAAATCTACTGCCATCACTATATTTGTTCACAGTTCACTCCTGTCTAGTTAAAACAATCCAAAATGGCTTGGGATGGTTAGAGCCATTGATAGTGACTTACCACCAGAGAGGCTGGCCACACATTTAAGCTGATGGGTTAGGGATGAGGAAGGTAGGGTCTAGATGAAATGTATGCTCATTTTTTTGTGTGAAGGAAGAGGGGAAAGCCATTTAAGTAAAACAATCCTTGGTGCACCCGAGCTGTACTCGAACCCTGACCTCATCATTGTTGAGATTGACACCTTAATACTGGTCTCTAGTGTGTGACAGTAACTTAATTAGCAAATGTCATGCATGTCAGTTCTGCTAGTTCTCGAGTTGGTGAGGTCTGATCTTATCATGTGTCAGGAAATTAACTTGTAGCTCCAAGTAATTACATTCCCTGTGGAAGTCTGCCAATTAACAATTTCTTGATTTATTTACCACTTCGCTTTGGAGGAGTTTCGCTGATTAATCCACTGGTAATAGCTTCATCAAGCTACGTGCATTTGAATAAAGATGATGTCTGGATGCCAAAGTTGTATGGAAATGTAAACTATTAACTTCTAAGCTTGGGTAGTAATTTATTCATTAGTATGGTTAATTTTTTTAGGAATATACTATGTACAGTACAATATTTTAAGGAAACAGTTTTAAATATTAATAGACAGTACTTATGTATAAAACTTAGTTTGTTTACCCATCCTGAAGTGAATCTCCCAAGAGACTGACAGGAAAATGCAGATTACTTTGAGGGGAATCGTGCATAAGAATATAAAGAAAATACATTTTTTACTTTTAAAATTTTCTTTAAAAGCTGTTTTAACTGATGAAATTAAGATTGTAGGACCTATCAAATTTTCCAAACCAATTAACTGCGAGTGTTTGATTTTTTATATTTGACTTAATAACTTTCTTTTGATGAACATATAAATAATCAATTATAATTGACTGAATACTTTCTAAACTATTTCATATTCACTATAGTACCACATAAACATTTTTAAGCAGCGGTTTTGTTCTTATTCATTTACTTTTTATCTTACTGTAGCCTACTAAGGTTTTAAATGTAGACCTATTTTTAATTAATGGTGGATTAACTATGAACTATCTGATATATTAATTTTTGCTTATTATATGTTTCACTACTTATGGTCACAATTCTGATAATCACAGCTTTCTCTTTCAGTAATCAAATAATATAATAGTACACGTATAAAATTAAATCAACTTAATATGATATAGAATTTTACTACTTCTTTTTGCCACCATTATAGTTTCTTTCTCACTTATTATCTTGACAATTAATAATACAAATGTAAAAATATCATTAGGGCCTACCTTAAATTGTCATTTTAATTAGTCATAAAAATTTAATTTTTCAAATGTGTAAAGTGTATAATGCTCTAGTGAGCCAACCCTCTTCGTATTATATATATATATATATAAACCCTTATAGTAAAAAGCTAAAGAAGCTTGCCTATTCTTATTCTCGCCAAGTCTGTCCGATTTGTTTTCTGCCGAGGTTGTCAATTGTCTTTACAATTCTAGCCTTACATACTGTGTTATTTATAAATGGTTTTTTTACTCTTCCTCCATGACATTAAAGTGCGAAAAGACCGGCCTACGGCGCGGTGCAAAGATAATATGTATACTTAAAATAATTGCGTGTTTAACTTTCTAATATCCGAAATTCAGGTACAGTTCCTCTAATCTGCTTTAGGCCGCTACCTGATTGGTCAATTCGTTTGTGGTACCACGTCAGTGCGAGAATGCAGCAGTTGGCCTAAAGTCATTTGGCCTAATATGTAAATTTAAAACCTTCGGGTATCTTCGGAAAGTAAAAAGTAATGTTAGTTGTTTTCATCTGGATCTAGATAGCACCACTGATGCGAGATAGCTACAGTATTTCTAAAAACATTAACATATCTCCTACATACAGCTCTACCCCAACAAACCTATAATTTAATTCTATAAACAAAAACAATTAAGATCAGTAGTTCACAATACACTATACCAACTATTTTGTATATAAGTTTCCGATATTATTTCTTAGTTAGTATATCTTATGATCATAATGTTAATAGGAATGAAGATATTAGGGAAAAACAATTAAAAAAAAACATTTCCAGCACCGTTAAAGTGCGGTAAAAATTTATGCATACAATAGAATGATGGAGACTTTTGACAACTTATTTAGAAAGACAAAGTGAAAGTGTGAACCAATATTCAGAACACTCGTTTGACATTTTTCTGAAATGACGCCTGATTTTCACCTAAAGTTACGACTAAAGCAATATTAACTTTGCATGAACATTTTTTTAGCTAGACTTATTGTATTATTAAATGTATATAATAGTGACGTATGAAATAAATTTTGTCAGTGAATACCAATATCATAATGGCCATATACATACACTTAAGTGATGAGTTTGACTAGATCCTTTATTACTATCATTATTATTATTATTATTATTATTAGTGAGAGAGAAAGTGAGCAATAGTGTGTGTGTGTGTTTGAGAGAGAGTATGTGAGGGAGAGTGTCTGATAAAGTGTGTGAGGGAATGTGTGTAAGAAAGAGTGTGTGAGGGAATGTGTGTAAGAAAGAGTGTGTGAGGGAATGTGTGTAAGAAAGAGTGTGTGAGTGAAATTTTGGTAAAGAGACTGTGAAGGATATTGTGTGTGGCAGATAAAAAATATGAGAGCATGTAAGAGAGACTTTGAGAGAAAAATAGAGAGAAAGAAAATTTTAGAAAAAGTTTGAGGGAAAGAGAGAGAAAGATTGATACTTGAGAGTATAGTGAAAAAGGGATTAAGATTAAAGAGATAGTTTGATTGTGATAGAGTTCGAGAAAGATAATTTGAGATAGAAAGTGTTTGAGGGAAACAGTGATTTTGAGAAAGAATTTGAGACAGAAAGATTGAGTTTGAGACAAAGTGAGTGTTTTAGCGAGAGGAAGAATGGGAGAGTGGGTGAGAGAAAGGAAGAATTTGAAAGAAAGAGAGAGTTTAAGAGCGAATGTGATAAATAGAATGTGTGAAAGATTATTTAATAGTGTGTGAGAAAGGGAAAAAGTCTTAGTCAAAATAAGAGAAGATGTGTGAGAGTGTGTGAGGGAGAAAATGTCAGAGAGAGAGAGAGAGAGAGAGAAGAAAGAATGTGAAAAGATATATGTGGTACACAAAATATTACTTTGAAATATCATCCCCTCAAAATTACGTGGTAGGATGGAAACATAACTGATCTTACTGTATTAGTATTGTTACTATTTGATAAAATGAAAGCCAAAACCCATTATTTGAACAACATCAACGCCAAAACCCATTTTAAGATAATTAAAATGGCTATTTTTAAACCTATTTCAATATCATTTTATTATTTTTGATCTTATAATACATACTAAACATATTTAAACATGATTGTATCATTTATATATTTTTATTGTTCATGCGCGAAACAAATTGTATAACATATTTTTATGTAACTGTCAAATTAACCTTTTAATTTGCAAGTTATGTTCGATATTGATTTAAATGTGAATTAAAGATAGCAAAATTGCAATAGTAAATAAATGCTTCCCCAGTCCAGGTAATCTCAATCTAGATGTGTTTTTACCAACATATAAAGTGAAATCATCTGAAAAGAAATTGACTGTGCTCGGACCAAAAATAAATATTCATTTATTATTTTTTAGCCAAAGATATATATTTTATTTAAAGATTTACAGCCAGGCAGCAAATAACGGTTTCCACGGTAAAAACTATGTTACCGTCATTCTCTATAATCACTACATAACATACATGTAGACGAATCTAATATTACCTTTTAAATATTTAGTTTGTCACTCTCAGATGAACATTAATATAAATTCAAGATTTTCACCACTCCAAATTGGTGTATGAATAGGCCTACATGGTGACCTGGTGGTCTAGGGGTAAGGTGTCGGTCGGACTTCTGTACTGGGGTCCGGGGTTCAATCCTCGGCCCCCGCACAGATTTATCTGATCACCAAACTCTTCCTTCACCTCTGACAAGACGTGTATTAATCACAACTTGTGAATGTGGGGAATGCCAGGCCTCCACCGTGGTTCGGATCACACGTTAAACTGTAGATCCTTCCTTTCATCTCACAATCACCCTGCCATTACACATTAACGTAAGTGCGTATAACCCGAACGGATAGTAAGACGCAGTGCTAATAATAATAGGCCTACATACAAGAGGGTTATCCATTTTATATTGATTAGTTAACAATGAACATTGACGTCAACAAACACCTTACTTCTTTGATGAACTACCGTACTATATAAATTTGTTTATTTAATACAATAAATTATGATCTTGTACAAAACATATTTATGTAATACAGCTATGTGATTTATCACATTAAAGAAATAATGTTTCTTAAGTATGTTTAAGGTGAGATGGATAGCTTGATGGATTAATGGACTTTCTCATAAAATATAAATATTGGAGGTTTTCTAAATATTTTTGCCCGCCATAATATCACTTACTATTTGTTTCGTCAATCTAATATAATTCCTAGATTCATGGTAGTAGTTTTCGGGTGGGCACCATTACATCGCGTTTTGGGAACAAATACATTGCAGGTCCATCACGTCGCATTTCCCCCACTTATCTATACACAGCTAACCCTACTCTGACGTACAACCAATAGGATTGAAGGGGCGTATATATACAATTACATCGCAAGTCCATTAC